>ML406345.1:145620-207980 GCA_005239525.1 Nicotiana knightiana
GAATGCACATATATATATATATATATATATATATATATATATATATATATGAAAGATTCTTTGGTTTGATTTCTTTGCCGATAGTTAGCCCGATGAGTTGGACTTTGAGATGAAACCCTTGGGGTCATAAATTGGCCCTGAGGCTTTATAAGCTGGCGGCTCAAGCTCTTACGTTTTTGGTCAGTACGACCTTCGATGTAGATGGCGACTCATGCTCTTACTCATCTTTGGCCCTGAGGCTCTTTAGTTTACCATGTCCGACTTAGTCTCCAAGTCGGGTTTCGACTCGATCTCAACGATCCTCAGGTTTTCAAATCGCCCCTGAGGCGCTTTGGGTCAGTATGACCCGTAGTTGGCGACTTGGGCTCTTACACGTAAGGTCGATACTACTTTTAATGTAGCGGGCGACTCAGGCTCTTACGCCTTTTTGGCCTTGAGGAGCTTTAGTTAATCGTATCGGGCTTAGTCTCCGAATCGGTTTTGACTCAAGCTCATCGGCCCTCAGGTTTTTAAACTGGCCCTGAGGCGCTTTAGGTAGGTATGACTTATAGCTGGCGAATTAGGCTCTTACGCGTAAGGTCGATACGACTTTTGATGTAGCGGGCGACTTGGGATCTTATGCTTTTTTGGCCTTGAGGCGCTTTAGTTAACCGTCTCAGGCTTAATCTCCGAATCGGGTTTCGACTCTAACTCAAGGGCCCTCAGGTTTTTAAATAGTCCCTGAGGCGCTTTGGGTCGGTATGACCTGTAGCTGGCGACTTGGGCTCTTAAGTGTAAGGTCGATACGACTAGTTGGCAACTTGGGCTCTTACGCTTTAGGTCGGTACGACCTTTGACGTAGCTGGTGACTTGGGCTCTTACGCTTTAGGTCGGCACGACCTTTAACTGGTTCTTTTCGAAGTTTATCGAAGTAATTGGAGGCTTGTGATTTTGTGGCAATAGTCGGACGTCACCGAGTTGCGTTAGGTTGGCCGGAGCCTTATGACGGTAGTCATTGTATTTGGCCGTAGCCTTTTAGTCTCCGAGTGAGATAGCCATGGCGTCCATATCGAGGGTATGCCTTTTGGGTCTTACAAGTTCGATATATAGCCTTGACTTTGATATGGGGTTTATGCATGTTTTAAGGTCTTACAAATTTGTACATGCCTTGATTGAGGTCTTACAGTTTTGATGTTGCCTCATGGAGGGCTTACGAGTTTGATCCTGCCGGCCCTAAGGTCTTATGGATATGAGTCGACTATCGAGGTCACTCCTTAAGTTAGAGTTGATATTGCCCCATCGAGGGCTTATGTTGTTGATATTTCCTCATGAAGGGATTATGAGTTCGAAGTTTCCGGCCCTAAGGTCTTACGACTTTGAGTTAGATAGCTCGATGAGACGATAGGTGGGGACAGTCCCTGAGTCGGAGTTGATATTGTCTTGAGGAGGGCTTATGAGCTCGCAGTTTCCAGCCCTGAGGTCTCATAGCTTCGAGTTTTTGATGACTTGATGGAATGATCGTCGAGGACATTTCCTGAGTGTTTAATAAATTTTTTGCCCTGGGGCTGTCTTTTATGAAAATAGTGAACTTCCTTGATGCGTGAAATGTTTTGATGATACAAGGTACTTCTTTGATTACTTGGTACAAGTATACATGTTTTTACCATCGACGGTTCGATTATTCTATGCGGACACAGTTCATTCGACCGTTTGGTCTGATACACCATTCTCCTGTAGATACCTCTTTGGCATATTCCAGTGACCTCCTGGGGGGATGCCCCTCAGTATTCAAGGTTGGTCAAAGAGAAGCCTTGAATACTTGATGAGTTCTCCTTAGGTAGCATATTGATGTTGCCTCGTTAAAAACCTCACTGGTTAAACCCTTTTGGGATAAAATCCGACGTGAGGGAAAAATAATGCAATGCATGCTTTAAAACCTGAGGCCTTCGAGCTGGGGGCTGCTTAGATACCTTTCAATCGAACACCTGCACGCAGGTTAGCGTAAAATGTGAAAGAAAAAGGGATAGGGTTGTACCTTAGCTACGATGTTGCTCGAGCCTTGCTATGCTTTGGTTATCTGTTTCGAGTACGTGACACGGTACTTTGTTTGTTCCTACGAGGATGTAGTTTGTGATTGTTACTTGGCTGTTTGCTTGTTTTTTGGCTCCTTCGATGTAAGAAGTGTTGGTGCCACATCGTGCACTGCAAACATTTCTTTTACTGCGTGTTGCTCTCCGTATACTGTTTTTACTCCATCCTCCGTAAGGAACTTAATCATTTGGTGAAGGGTTGAAGGCACCGCCATTATATCGGAATCCATGGCTTTCCAAGCAATGCGTTGTACCTCATGTCTCTTTCGATAACATGAAACATGGATCCTGAATTATGCCGGCCACGTTGACTGGTCGGATGATTTCCCCTTTTATTGTTTCGCTTGCCATGTTGAATCCATTGAGGACTTGAGAGACGGGTATGATCTGGTCGAGCAACTCGAGTTGCTCTACCACCCTCGACCGAATTATGTTGGTAGAGCTACCTGGATCCACGAGCACACGTTTAATTTGAAATTTATTGAAAAGAAAAGAAATTACCAATGCATCGTTGTGAGGTTGAGATAAGGTCTCGATGTCCTATTCGCTGAATGAAAGGGCGTCTTCAGGTATGTAGCTCCGAGTTCGCTTTTCCCTAGTGATGGATACTTTTGTTTGCTTAAAAATGGGTCCCTGGGGGACGTCGAGTCCACCAATAATCATGTGGATGACGTGTCGTGGTTCTTCTGTTTCATTTTTCTTCTTTGCCTCTCTTTCCCGAAATTGATTTTTAGCTCGGTCATTGAGGAATTCTCGAAGGTACCCTTTGCTGATCAGTCGGGCTACCTCTTCTCAAAGTTGTCTGCAATCTTTGGTCCTATGACCATGGGTATCATAATATTCACATATCAAGTTGGGGTTCCTTTGTGAAGGATCTGATAGCACGGGTCTCGGCCACCTGGTATCCCTGATCTTGCTTATGGCCGATACGATGTCTGAAACATCAACGTTGAAGTTGTACTCAGATAGCCGGGGTGCCTCTACCAGCCCTGGGTGACCGTCGAACCCTGCTTTGTTCACGAGTCCCCAAGGATTCTTCCATCAGTCCATCCTTTGGTCATTTCGAGGTACGTTACATCTCGGGATATTTTTTTGATTCTCCAGGTACGGTTGATACCTTTCTTTGTTAAGACATAGCTCTCTTTTCGGAAGCCTCGATTCATTTTCTAGGACTCTGATAGGATACGCCGATCCCGAGGGGGCTTCTAATTGGTCGTCCTCAACCCTGATCTTCGACTGGTACCTGTTGTGCACATCTGCCCAAACTATGGCAGGGTACTCGATCAAATTCTTCTTCAACTGTTTCGATGCTATCGAGCTTCACTCATTCAAGCCCTGAGTGAAGGCTTGTACCGCCTAATCATTGGAGACCGGTGTTAATTCCATTCATTCCAATTGAAAGCGGGACACGAACTCCCTTAACATCTCATTCTCCCTTTGCTTGATTTTGAAAACATCAGATTTTCTTGTAGCGACCTTGATGGCACTAACATGTTCTTGCACAAAGGAGTCTGCCATCATGGCTAATGAATCTATCGAGTTCGGGGGCAGGTTATGATACCACATCATGGCCTCTTTGGATAGTGTTTCTCTAAATTTTTTCAAAAGAACAAATTCAATCTCTTCGTCTCTCAGGTCGTTCCCTTTCACGGCACAACTGTAGGCAGTAATGTGCTCATTGGGGTACAAAATTTTGTTGTACTTCGGGAGATCGGGCATTCTGAATTTCTTCGGTATAGGCATCGGAGCTGCACTTGACGGGAATGGCTTTTGGACGAACATTTTTGAATATACACCCTTCAGAACCGGAGGTGCGCTTGGGATCTTATCAAACCTCGAATTGTAGGTCTCCACTTTTTTGTCATTAGCTTCTATCTTCTTTTCGCCTGATTCAATCCTTTTTGCGATTTCTTCGATCATGTTCATAATGGCGGGGTCGGCTTATGACCCATTATTACTCGATATTTTCGGTGCATGTTCGACTCGAGGAGCCATTTCTTGTGCTGCCGTGATCGGGGTTCTCTGATGGCTTTGTAGCTGAGCAATATCCACCTGTTGTGCCTACAACATTTCAAAATTAACATGAAGGCTAACTTATCTTTCCCTTTGAGCAGGGGTTCCCTGTGCTTCATGCTGGTCTCCTTCACGAACGCTTCCGTCTGTATGGGAGCTCACATCAACATGTTGAGCGTTGCGTGAGCCTTCATCGACAGGAATTTTCACTGGTTCCCCTTCAGGGTTTTGCGGTGGCACACTGGCACCTGAGGCAGCTACGCCATTTTCTTTGTGGTCCTCAAGACCGTTGTTTTCATGTGCGTTTACTGAGTTAGACATTTACTGACCTGAAATTGAAGATTCTTGGACAAGAAAAAGTGTGAAGAATAACTTGTGTTTTTAGAAAACCAGCACTAAAACAATCACTATTATTTTTATCCCTACAGTGGACGCCAAACTGTTTACCTTGAAAATGGTAATTACAATTATATTTGATTATGTGGTTCTAAAAATACGTGATCTATTTTAACACTGATTGCTTAGGAAGTATATGTTGATTATGAAGTGAGAAAAATGAAATAAGAGCGAAAGGAATGAAATTATGCAAACTGGGTAACGGGGAGACCAGTCTCGTGGGTGGTCGAAAAGGCCTCAGGGTCGAGCTTTAGAATCTTGACTAGGGGCTATCGATAACACTATAACAGTGTTGAAGGCCTTAAGAATGGCCTATTTATGATCAATAATAAGCAATAAATGAAGAATAATTCAAGAACACAATAAATGAGAAGCAATAAATCAATGAAGCAATTGTAGAGAATATTTTAGCTAGGGAGCAGAGGATGTTCTTCTTCTTGTATTGAATATCATATGTGTTACAAAGTGACAGGGTCCCATTTATATATGAGTGGGAATCCCAACATAGTACATGGCTAATTAATACAAAGAGATATGGCTGGTACAACCATTTAATGCCACGGTATGGGCTTGTACTATTTTGTGTATCTTGTCAGTTTTAACCACATGCCCCTTGGGAATTTTCCGCCTTTCCATGCTGGCCTTCGATATGTACTGCCTCGAGGTCGAGGACCTTCGATATATATTTCCTCGAGGTCGAGGACCTCCGATATGCCCCTCGATACCAAAACTCGAGCCATCGAGCATTCATTCTTATCGAAATGGCCGTGAAATTATGCTCTCCGATTTTAGCCATATACAATAATATTTACGCAACACAAAGCAATATACTATCATTTTCTAGCTTTTGTTATCTTATTACTCTGTTTATACGTCAGTTGAAACATCTTTGGTTCGAGGGTGATCGAACTCGAGGGCCAAGGCTATTCGATACATGTTGTTTGCATTTATTCTTTTATCGTCAATTTCGATTTTAATCTATTCTCTTAATTTGTACCCACTTATATCACGTATCCTTAAAACTGTGTATATATTTAATTGTTATCCGATTTTAGGGTTAAGATTTTGGCGCCCACCGTGGGGCTAAGGATAATAGTGATTACCTGGTACAAACTTTCATAACACACACTATTTTACACTTGTGCTTGTGAGTCTCTTTTATTCCAGGATGAAAATGACAAAACACCCGTACAAGTGGACAATGATTTCGGTCACCACGACGAAAATGATAACATAGCACTAGGGAACGATGTACCTCCAGTTTGCCTTGATCGAGTTCCGGCTTCAGATCCAGTCGACGTCAGCTCACATGTAGCCATCAATGCAAATTTGGCCGTCAATCCCGAGAGTAGCATCCGTAGGGATGGTCGATCAGCCGCTCAAAGCACACATGGAGGCGAAGAGGGCGGGATTAGCTTTCAGGTGATCTTCGAAATGTTACATGCTCAACAAGCAGTGATATCCTAGCTCCAAAACCAGAATCATCCACTAAGAAGGATCGAGCCCGAGCCCTCCAAGGAAGTTGCCCACATGGTCGACAGAATTTCAAGGAAATTGAACGGGAATGAATCGGTGGTTGATCCTGCAATCATGAAGATGCTCGAAGAACTAACAAAACGAGTTGAGTCGGGGGGAAAAGAAGAACGAGGAAAATGACAAGAAGTTGGAAACTTACAACTCCAGGGTCGATAAAATCCCAGGGGCACCATTAATATTGAAGGGCCTGAATTAAAAGTTTGTGCAAAAACCCTCCCCCCCGAGCGCGGCTCCCAAACCGATTCCGAAGAAGTTTTGCATGCTTGATATTCCTAAATACAATGGAACGACCAACCTAAATGAGTATGTCACATCTTACATATGTGCAATTAAAAGGAATGATCTAGAAGATCACGAGATCGGGTCTGTTTTGCTAAAGAATTTCGGGGAGACCCTGTCAAAGGGAGTTATGATATGGCACCACAATTTACACCTAATTCTATTGATTCATTTGCTATGCTTGAAGATTCTTTTGTAAAGGCTCACGCTAAATCCATCAAGGTCGAAACTAGAAAGTCGAACATATTCAAGGTAAGGCAGAAGGACAATGAAACGCTCAGAAAGTTCGTGTCTCGATTCCAAATGGAGCGAATAGGTTTACCACTGATCGTTGATGATTGGGATGTTCAGGATTTTACCCAAGGACTCAATGTACGAAGCTCAGTGGCTTCGTAGCAGTTGAAGCAGAATTTGATAGAATACCCAGTTGTTACTTGGGCCGATGTGCATAATCCATATCAATCAAAGATCAGGGTCGAACACGACTAGCTTGGGGCTCCTTCTGCGTCCGTTTATCCTTCCAGGCCCGTTGACATAATCAAAGGGGACATTGATCGAGAATCGAGGTTGAACAGGGATCGATACCAGCAGTATAATGGAGATCGTAAGAGCACCGGATCTGGGCGAAACCCTGTACAAAAAGAAAGGAGGAATGGCTGAGGCCAGAGCTCTTGAGGGCTCATGAGAAAGAATGGATTCGACAAGCCTATCGGACCTAAAGAAGCACCACAATTAATATAATATAAATTCAATGTTGACGTAACCACCATCATATCGGCTATTAGACGCATTAAAATACTAAATGGCCTCGACCTTTGCAGATCAGTCCAGCCTAGATAAATCCTAACTAAATTTGTAAATATCATGGCCTCTATGGCCACAGAACATAAGATTGTTGACAGTTGAGAAAATAAGTATCCTGGTTATTCAACGACGGGAACCTTCAGGAGTTCTGAGTGATCAATCCAATAATTATTTCAGAAACATGAATTCCAACAAACAACACGAGCAAGAAGAACCTCAACAAGTCATTCATATGATTATCGGAGGGGTCGATGTTCCCTAAGGGATAATGTTAAACACACCAAGGTGTCCATTATGAGGGAGAAACAAACTCGGGACTACATACCTAAAGGAACCTTGTATTTCAACGACGAGGATGCAGAAGGAATCGTGCAGCCCCATATGGATGCACTGGTAATATATGTACTCATGAATAAAACTCGAGTTAAACGTGTGTTAATTGATCCAGTTAGTTCGGCCAACATCATTCGATTAAGGGTCATAGAACATCTCGGCCTGCAGGACCAAATCGTGCCCGTGGCCCGAGTGCTAAACGGATTCAACATGGCTTGTGAAACTACTAAGGGGGAAATAACTTAGCTAGTAAATGCAGCTGGGACCATCCATGAGACACGGTTTTATGTGATCAAAGGGGATATGAGATATAACGCCATGTTCGGGAGACCATAGATCCACAACATGAGGGTGGTGCCTTCGACCATTCACCAGGTGTTAAAATTACCAACACTAGAGAGGCTCAAAACAATCTACGGGGAGCAGCCTGACATGAAGGAAATGTTTGTCATTGATGAAGTGATTCCAATATCAACACTCTCATTGACACAAGAGTCAGATTCGAAACAAAAATAGGAAGCCAAATAGCAATCACAGACGCCAGCCTCGACCCAACTAGATAAGCAGGGGATTGACGAAGACGATGGTTATGGGGTCTCTCGATCCTTCATAGTCCCTGATGACTCCGATGCTACCAAATCAACAGTCAAAGAGCTGGAGCAAGTCATACTGATCGAACATCTGCCTGATCAAAAGGTATACCTGGGCACAGGGTTAATTCCCGAGTTGAAGAAAAAAATTATTCAATTTTTTTTAGCTAACATGAATTGTTTTGCTTGGTTCCATCTCGACAAGATAGGGATCCCACCAGAAATCACCACCCATAAACTAAGCTTGGACCCGAAATTCCACCCGGTAAAGTAGAAAAGAAAAACCCAGTCCGAGATCAAGCATTCCTTCATCAAAGACGAGGTAACTAAGATTCTTAAAATAGGGTCCATCCGGGAGGTCAAATACCCCGAATGGTTAGCAAACGTAACAGTAGTCCCTAAGAAAGAGAACAAACTAAGAATGTGTATGGATTAAGAGATTTAAATAAAGCATGCCCCAAGGAATCTTTTCCTTTGCCTACCATCCATCGCATGATCGATGCCACGGCCGGCCACGAGATATCAGTTTTTATTGTGCCTATTCAGGGTACAACCAAATACAAATGAATCTGGATGATCAGGAAAATACCTCGTTCATCATTAAGTATGGCACCTACTACTACAACGTAATTCCATTTGGATTAAATAATGCTGGTTCCACTTACCAACGCCTAGTAAACCAGATGTTCGAAGAACATATAGGGAAATCTATGGAAGTCTACATTGATGATATGTTAGTTATGTCCCTGCGAGCAGAGGACCATTTGAAGCATTTGCAGGAAACCTTCAGTATATTGAGGAAATACAACATGAAGTTGAATCCGGAAAAATGCGCGTTCAGGGTCGGGTCAGGTATATTTCTCGGATTCATGGTATCCAACCGAGGAATCGAGATCAACCCCGACAAGATCAAAGCTATCGAGGACACCACGGTAGTAGACAATGTGAAGGCCGCATAAAGTCTAACCGGGTGCATAGCCGACCTGAGATGATTCATCTCGAGGTCCTCCGATACAAGTCATCCACTTTTCTCATTGTTGAAAAAGAAAAATAACTTCACATAGACTCCAGAATGCCAACGGGCTTGGAAGAACTTAAATGATACTTGTCGAGCCCGCCGCTTCTTCATACGCCGAGGGCAAATGAACAGATGTGCTTATATCTAACAGTATCAGAGATAGCAGTAAGTGGAGTCCTAACTCGGGAAGAACAATGTGAGTAATTTCTAATTTATTATGTTTGCTGGACCTTGGGCGAGGCCGATACTAGATATCCCCACCTAGAAAAATTGGCGCTCGCTTTGATAAGCGCCTCTAGGAAACTGAAATTGTACTTTCAGTGTCACCCCATATGTGTTGTGACAAGTTACGCATTGAGAATATAATGCATAAACCGAGATTTTGGGACGATTGGCCAAATGGGCAGTGGAAATCAGCGGGTACGATATTGAATATCGACCCCGGACAGCCATTAAGTCTCAAATTTTGGCAGACTTCGTGGCTGAATTCACGCTGTCCCTAATACCCGACATCGAAAGAGAGTTGTTAGTAAACTCGGGGACGTCCTCGGGAATCTAAACCCTTTTTACGAACGGTGCATCAAAATCAAAGGGGTCCGGAATCGGCATCGTACTAAAACCGCCCATAGGCAACGTGGTTAGACAATCTATTAACAAACAACGAGGCTGAATATGAGGCCATGATTGCAGGTGTCGAACTAGCCAAAAGCTTGGGGCGGAGGTGATTGAAGCCAAGTGTGACTCCCTTCTTGTGGTGAATCAGATTAACGAAATGTTCGAAGTTAGAGAAGAACGAATGCAAAGGTACCTAGATAAGTTACAAGTAACTTTACATCGATTTAAGGAATGGACTTTGCAGCACGTACCTTGATATCAACATAGTGAGGACGATGTCCTCGCAAACTTAGGATCGTCGGTCGATGATGATGAGCTCAACTCAGGGGCCGTTGTGCAACTTATGAGGTCGGTAGTTGAAGAAGGTCACGTCGAGATAAACTCCACAAGATTAACCTGGGATTGGAGACATAAATACATAGAGTATTTGAAGACCGAAAAACTTCCCTCAGATTCAAAAGAATATAGGTCCCTCCGCACACAGGCAGCCTGATTCACTTTGTCCGAAGATAGAACCTTGTTCAGAAGAATGTTCGATATCCCACTAGTGATATGTTTGGGACTGAGAGATACCGAGTATTTTCTGAGATAAGTTCACGAGGGCACTTACGGAAACCATCCCCGCGTCAAATCATTGGTTTAAAAGGTAATCAGAGCTGGCTATTACTGGATCAACATGGAAAAAGATGCGAAGGAGTTTGTTCGAAAATGTGACAAATGCCAAAGACATGCACCGATGGTTCACCAACCTGGAGAACTGCTGCATTCATTCATATCGCCATGGCCATTCATGAAGTGGGGAATAAACATCATTGGCCCTCTTCCATGGGCACCAGATAAAGCTCAATTTATCTTATTTATGACTAATTATTTTCCTAAGATGGTTGAAGCACAGGAATACGAGAAGGTTAGGGAGAAGGAATTCATCTACTTCATTTGGGACCACATCATATGTCGGTACGGGATGCCATCTGAAATCGTGTGTTACAACGAGAAACAGTTCATCGGCAACAAAGTGACCAAGTTTCTCAAAGATCATAAGATCAAAAGAACCTTATCGACACCCTATCATCCAAGCGAAACGGGCAAGCCAAATTGACTAACAATAACATCATCCAAAACCTTAAGAAGAGGTTAAAGGATGACAAATAACATCATCCAAAACCTTAAGAAAAGGTTAAAGGATGACAAAGGGAAATGGAAGGAGATCTTACCCGAAGTCCTTTGGGCATACCGCACGACTGCGAAGACAAGTATCGGGGCTAATCCATTCTAATTTGTTTATGGCACCGAAGCCCTAATTCCGGTCTAAATCGGGGAGCCAAGTATCAGATACCGATATGTAACAAGGAAATCAATGACGAGGCCATGAGAATGAGCTTGGAGTTATTGTATGAAAGGCGTGAAGCCTCCCTTGTTCGGTTGGTTGCCCAGAAATAACATATCGATAGGTACTACAATCGAATAGCCAACCTTTGATATTTTAATGTCGGGCACTTAGTGCTACGGAAAATCACCCTAAACACCCGGAATCTAAAAAAAAGGAAATTGGGTCCGAATTGGAAAGGACCGTACCAGATTCTCGAGGTCATCAAGAAAGGGTCCTACAAGCTCGGAATGATGAACGAAGAACAACTACGTATCAATTGGAATATATCTCACCTAAACGACCCCATCTCATTTCTTTTTTATTTCGGACTAGCACTTTCAGGTGATCAACAAAAAGTAGCACGAAGTCTTTAGGTCTGAAAGCACGTGTTGAACTCTTTTTTCCTTAAACCGGTCTTATCCTACATGGGTTTTTCGGCAATGGTTTTAACGAGGCAACAATGGATCGTGCTAACTTAGAATCAAGCACGATTGTGAATTGGCACCGAAGATCAATTCAAAAATATCTGAGGTTCCTTTACAATCAACCTCGAATACAACAGAGGGGGTGGATGGGGGGGGGGATACCCTCAGATATGCATTAACTTCGGATATCAACTCTAGCGAGGAAACTGCTTTGTAAAGGAAGGGTCACGACATATAGGATTTATTGTAAGGGAGAAACGGTTAAACGAACCGTGCCCACACAGATTTCTCGAGCCCTAGCATAAAACATGTACGCATGTATGATTGTTTTGCACAAGAATAAAGAGAAGTACTTTCCTTGCAATCATCTTATGTTTTAAATTTTTTCCCTCTTTACATCCCTTAAAGAGTTTTGTACTTCCGATCTCCTGAAAATAACGAGCCCAAGGGAAATCCATAACCGGAATATGAACGACCACTCCCTTACTCGGGGACTACCGTCCGAAAAACTCGAACATCCCAAGTTACCGGACCTCGGGGGCATAAGACCTATTAGGCAACTCCTCGATTTTTAACGGTCACGGTCAACCCACTTGGGGACTGTTATCTTGGGCAAGCCCGGATAGATCGGGAGAACAATCCTTATGGTCAGCTCCCGAACTAAAAGGCTATCGCCAAATTAACATGGCTTAGAGACATTCGAAACCGGTAACAAAAACTAGGCCTTCGAAAAAGAAAAATTTCCACAACCGGTTCTAAAGGCTACCCTCGGCAAACTACAATCTCGGCTACCTACTTGGGGAAAAGGTTCCGCTAACATCGAAGCCCTAAGACGCCTTAAAATAAAGTAAGGCAAAGACATGTTTTGTTCGAACTTTTGGACATAGCCTAAATTATTTTATGTTAAGGCGTTCCGACCCTTTTAAATACAAGTAAATAAGCAAAGAGAAAGTTTGAAGGCCAAAAGGGAAAGAAAACCTTTTACATATAATCTTTTTACAAAGGCCAGAATGGCCCGATATAGGAATATACAATGGCCAAAACGGCCTAAAAAATGCAAAACACAAAAAAAATAAAAACGTCTAAAGACCTAAGTGGCCTAGGTGTCCTGGTCCTCATCAGACACATCGTCTTCATCCTCGGGATCTTCCCCACCTTCATATTCACACAAGCTCTCAGAGCATTCCTCGAGGGAAAGCCAGCTTCCGGGACCCTGGTTTATTCTTCCTTGGCATTCTCGATTTCCGCCAATATGTCAAAGCCCTGTGCGTTGACTCCCTTGAGGGCTTCCCTTCGAGCTTCCCACCTTGCATGATCCTCCAAGCTCTGGGCCTGTGCCTGGATAGCCGCAACGTCGACCTTGAATTGGGCCACTTTAGCATTGACTTTGGTATTAGCCACGACCACCTCAGATTTGGCCACCTCGAGCTCCTTGGCTAGAAACAGTCGAGTTAAGCTCATATTGGAGCTCCTCGATCCTCTTGGCCTGCATCTAGGTTTTCTCCTTTGCTGTCTGAAGCTAAGCCTCGACCGACTCCAGTTGTGCTTAGACATCTTCCTTTTTCGAGGCTAAGAGGTCCATATTTTTCTAGAACTCTATAACCTCAGCTTGTATCGTATCTACTTCTGCCTGGAGCTGCCCAATCTGTACAAGCCTCTATCGCACTTACATGATCGGATCGTGAGCCACCATGTCCAATTCGTCTTCACTATCGTGAAGTACTCGAATTACCTTCTCGATCATATCGGTGTGTTCCCTCTGAACCGCTTTTAGCTCAGCCTGAAGCTTCTCACTCAGAAGCTTGAATGTATCCCTCTTCTCGGTGAGCTCCCGAACCTCAACCTCGTGCTGGGTTAACTCCTCCTGGATTCAGAGGAAATCCTCATGATGCAATACCAACGCCTACAAGCATAAAAAAGGTGTTAGGATTATTTATAACTTCAAATTTAAAATAAGTAATGAAGGGACACTCATAGTTACCCGATTCAAAGCATGTTGGGACTTATTGAATAGGAAAGGCGCTTACACCGCATCCGTCACGGCCTGGTCCTCCTCGGTCACCATGAAATTGAGGTAGCTAGCAACCCCCACGTGGCAGAAAAAACTCGGGCATCCTCCGAGAGAAAAAATTATCGACCGCCTGCGGTCAGGGTTAACACTTGGGGCCGGGTATTGATCCACCAGTTTTGAGCTCGATGAAGACCTAGTAGAACCCGATGACGGTACCTTCCTTGGAACCGGTAAGTGACCAAGCCCAGTGACATCTTTCGAAGCAGTGGACTCTAATCCATCCAAGAAGTGGTGGATATCAGTCGATCCCTAAGGCCCCTTGTAAGAATGGCTTTCTAACATACTGTCCTTGCGAATCATGGCGTCTAAAATCTGAGGAGACCCGGTAATGTCAATCACCCCAAGATCGTCTCTCGAGGAACCTTCCTCTGCTCGAGAAGCTTCACCCACGGTCTCTCTCTCGACCCCCCTATCTTGGGGCGTATTGGCCTCAAACTCTTCTGGTCTGGAGGGCCCTTATATCGCGACACCTGCCCGCACGTGGGCCACAAGCTTGGATTTATCTTCTTCTTCAGACTCGTGCCTTAGCCAGTGGATTGAGTCTGAGGATAGAGCGTCGGTGCTTCCCTTGGGATTGCACGACCTCCTCTTTGATTTTTTTCCGAGTTCGAGGAACTAGGGGGCCTTTTTCTCCTCTTTTCACCACCCTGCATCGGGGTCGGGTACTCGAGAGGCACATCCTCATCACCGGATGGAGGCCTCAAGCGACGTCCTTGGGGAGACCTATAAGAGAAATATATAAGAATTGACAGCGAAAGGAGGAAATCAAACATTATTACATCAGGAAAGGAAATTTACCATGATTACGGGCCTTCCAACGACCCTTCGATAATTCCATCCAAGCACGCTCGGAATATGGTCTCTTTGACACAAGGCCCTCGACCCATTCCTTGAGTTCAGGAACTACGTCCAGTATCTGGGACACAACTACAACACCAAAAACATCAACATGAAAGGAGATAAGAGGGAAAACAACATGATTGAATCTGCAAGGCAAAGTACTACTTATGTTTCATGTTCCATTTCTTGGGAAATGGAATGTCCTCAGCAGGGATCAGGTTCGAAGTCCTTATTAGAACAAAACGGCCCATCCAAACTTGGTCCCGAGAATCATTTATACTCGAGAATAGGCCCCTAATAGCCCGGCGAGCAAGCTTGATCAACCCCCCCCCCCCGATAGAGTCGGGGACTGTAGAGGCGTATAAGGTGATCGAAGGTAAAGAGCCACCCCTTGATTTAACTTATGAAGAATCGAAGGAGAATCACTATTCTCCAGAAGGAAGGGTGGATCTAGCTAAGAGTGACGTCGTAACTTTTGCATAAAGAAATGATGATAGGGTCTAAGGGACCCAACATGAAGGGGTAAGTGTAAACACTTCGAAAAACCTCCACGTGGGTAGTGATCTATTCCTCGGGCGAAGGCACCACCACATGCTTATTGGCCCAGTTGCAATCCTCTTTAACCTTGGTGAGGAGATCATCGCTAATTGTGCATATATACACGATACCAACTCGCATCGACCCGGTACCGAGGAAGCCTTTTCAACCTTAAAATCGGCAACGGTAGGGCACCCTGCCAGAATGAACTCCTCAGTGTAAGGTTCCTCCGTAGCCCCATCACCAGCGGGTTGTGATGAAGAGGCGACCTCCTTTTGCGGTACATCCTTAGAAGCTTTTGCCATTGTAGAATAAATGAGAAGGGAATTAGGAAGGTATGCGTTTTACTAAAATTTCAAGAAATTTGAGTGTAAGAATTGCAAAGCAAAGAGATTTTTGAAAAACAAGAATCTGAGGAGCTTTGAACGTAAAGTTTGAACGAAGGAAAGATAGTGTACTTATAGCTTGTTATGATGGTTTAGGACCCGTAGTGGCCGACCAGCAACTGACAGGAATTTAATTCCTTGGTCACTGGACCATCAGGACGTTTTAGTATCCATTTGTTGCTTATATCATAGTCGGGTGCCTCAGTGACCGTTCGTCGCTTATGTCATGGCCCATCGAGACAGGGTTCAGAATTTCATAAAATTTCTCATCATCTTCTTTCTGAGAAATGAGAGGACTATCTATATACAGTTATTGACTGGGTTCATCCCTTGTGTGACTAATCGAGACTTGAATATGATAGGTTAAGGTTCGACCTCGAATTAAGATTGAGTCCGGGACCGAACAAAATAGAGATCAGGCAAGATCGAGAAAAATTTTCCAAGCCGAATAACAGAAGGATGAAATATCCATGATCAGTTGTAGATCACAACGGAAATCTCGACACATATCAAGGATGGGCCGATTAATTAGCTAATCATGAGATTTCATACATCATATAGAACTGTATCAATAGTAGGACTCCCCTACTATATAAAGGGGGTCTGATCATTTTTAAAATACATCATATTTACGCAACACAAAGCAATATACTTTCATTTTCTAGCTTTGGTTATCTTGTTACTCTGTTCATACATCAGTTGAAACATCTTTGGTTCAAGGGTGATCGAACTCGAGGGCCAAGGCTATTCGTTCCGTTTGTTTTGCATTTATTCTTTTATCGTCAATTTCAATTTTAATCTATTCTCTTAATTTGTACCAAGTTATATCACGTATCGTTAAACTCGCGTATAAATTCAATTGTTATCCGATTTTAGGTAAACAATTTAATTTTAAATTTCTCATTTTATTGTTAATAAGATATTAAATCTATAAAAATATAACATCATGTTTTAGATTACAAATTTCAAAAGTTTTCCTTTTATTTTTAAACTTTGTATCCAATAAAATATTACCAAATAAATTAGGTAGGGATTATGTAATTGTAATTTTACGCGATTATAACTAGAGGATGCCAACGGCAAAGTTATTCATTAAAGTTTAATTATTTGTCATATGTTTTGATATAATTATAGAATAATATATCTTTCTCTAAGAACAATGACCTTCAAGATGTATAAAGTAACTGCACAGAAATATAAAAAAAATACATCAACATGAATGTCTATTAAATATATATTAAGAAGACTATAAATTTTATGTCACGACCCCAAATCTAAACCAGTTGTGATGGCGCCTATCGTGGAACTAGGCCAGCCAAATACACACTCAAATCGTAAATAATATTCCATTTATATCATCACTCGTCACTCGACACTCGCACTCAGTAGGTACCTGCTCTCACTGGGGGTGTGTACAGACTCCGGAGGGGCTCCTTTAGCCCAAACGCTAATATCAAGCCACCTCGTGGCATATCATATCTTCAGAATCAGGCCCTCGGCCTCACTCAGTCAGAAACTCTCAAAAAGCCACTCGGGCTGCTAGTAAAATGGGGTACTCGACCCAAAACATTATTTTATATCTCAAAATAGTGTAAATAAGGCTGAGTTTCGAAATCAGTTAAACATAAAATGACTGAGTGTAAATCACAAGTCAACATAGTGAGGAATAGCAGTAAAATCCCCCAAGGGGTCTAAACAGGTCGGCACAAGGCTCCAAAAGCTCATTGATGAGACGGCGACATAGAGAAGAAAGTATACCCTTTGTCACCCCCTTGTCACTTAAAAGTAAAGAAGAGATACACACTTTGGAATCCAAATTTTGTGGGATTTAGGATGGAATCGAATAGCGAATGCAACCTCGATGACCGCTTAATTCATCTTTCCTTTCCCGCTCCTGAATGAGACCGCATCTGCTGGCATGTGATGTTTGGACATAGAATCGAGTCCTTGTGAATGGGCAAAGCCAGGTGCTCTTATTTTACGACGGTAGCATGGCTTACACCCCAAATATAACAATAGTCTGAAAACACGATTAAACATATGATTTAAAAGTAAACTCAATAGTTGCCATGGGAAGGACAAAGTACAAATCCCCAATCAGTGCACGCCACACACTCGTCATCCAGCATGTGCGCCATTCCAAAAATAGTGAGAAAATACGAAGTCTGGGGTTTCATACCCTCAGGGCAAAATTTACAGTCATTACTTACCTCAAACCGGCCCAAATACTAATCCGCGATGCTCTTGCCTCTCGAATAGGCCCTCGAATGCTCCGAATCTAACCAAAACCAGATTAATATCTGCCGCGCCCCAAATTCCCACCATCGGGCCGTGATGGCATCTAACGTTGAACCCGCTAGACAAGCCAACATATTTAGATAAACTAGCATCATAACCTCATCCTAACAGAATAAACTAAATCAGTTCACAAATTAAACAGCGGAAATAAATACGGTTTTAAGCTAAGTAAAGACAATTATAATACATCGACGCAAAATTTCCCAAAACTTGGTGTCGCTAACTCACGAACTATCTAAGAGTGCTAAATACAATTCTGAAAGGAAATACATGTCTGCCTCTGAAACTAAAGGAAAAACAAGACAGAATCGAAGACAAAGGGATGGAAGAGACTCCAAGGCCCACGAACGCCAGCGGGTATACCTCGAAGCCTCTATAATGAGCTGGAAGACACTCCCACTAATGATGTCCTCCGGGTCTGGCTGCGTAATCTGCACAACATAAAGAAGTGCAGGTGTAGCATCAGTACAGCCGACCCCATGTACTGAGTAAGTGCCTAGCTTAACCTCGGCGAAATAGTGACGAGGCTAGAACCAGACTACCAAATAAACCTGTGCAGTTCAATTAAACATATATACATATATATACAACGGATAAGAAATATAGGGAGAAAACAAGTAATAAAGGAAGGGGAACATACTGTGGGGAGATAGTAGTTTCATATAAGAAATCTCAATAAGGAAAGGAACAACAAGGCAACATATCGACAAGGACAAGAATCACAAACTTGCACGGCATTACCCTTCGTGCTTTTACTCTCGCCCTCACTATGCAATGTATAATGTAATCAATGTAAATCATGGCACGACATCACCCTTCGTTCTTTTGCTCTCGTCCTCGCTATGAAATGTATAATGTAATCAATGTAAATTATGGAACGGCATCACCCTTCGTGCTTTTACTCTCTTTCCTCACAGTATAATCAATGAATATGGTACGGAATGGTACATCGTACGGCACGGCATCACCCTTCGTGCTTTACACTCTTTCCTCACAATAACAAACAATGCACGACATCACCCTTCGTGCTTTAGCACTCTTCCTCACCCAAACAGCAATCATAAACAAGGGCAAGGGAGTAAACAGAATAAAGATAGAAATCCCGGCAAGGGAACAATAACAGAAATCTCAACATCCCAGCAAGGAAGACAATATCAAATAATGCACGGCATCACCCTTCGTGCTTTACTCTCATTCTCACCAAGACAAGTGCACGGTATCGCCCTTCGTGCTTTACTCTCATTCTCACCAAGACAAGTGCACGGTATCGCCCTTCGTGCTTTACTCTCATTCTCACCAAGACAAGTGCACGACATCACCCTTCATGCTTTAACACTCTTCCTCACCCAAACAACAATCACAAACAAGGCAAGGCAGTAAACATAATAGATATAGGAATCCCGGCAAGGGAACAACAATTAAACAATTAAATCCCGGCAAGGGTAATCATCAATTACACAATTAAATCCCGGCAAGGGAACATCAACTTCACAATTAAATCCCGGCAAGGGTATATTTCAATAACTCTTTCTCTTTCTTTAACTTTAATTTCCATGATTTATTCTATCACTTGAGCCAATGCTCCAAAGGATGTAATATCTCATATTTCTTCATTATTCGTTACACAATTTGAGCCAATGCTCCAAGGACGTAATATCTCATATTTCTTCATTATTCGTTACACAATTTGAGCCAATGCTCCAAAAGAGTTTACAAAATACAATTCCATTCACATATTCTTCACAACATATAGAAATCATCAACTAAGCATGGAAATTACCACAAAATCAGTATATTCGCAATATAAGGACTCACGGTCATGCTAGACACCAATGTATAGATACTCATCACCATGCCTATACATCGTATTTGACAATTAGCAAGTAGCAAATTATACTCAACTCCTATTCCCTCAAGCTAAGGTTAGACTGAACACTTACCTCAGGTCCAAAGTATGGCAATCAACCCACTAACACCGCCTTTCCTTTAGAATTCAACCCCGGAATGGTATTATCTAGACATGATCAACTCAAGTATATCAATAAGGTTTAAAGGATTAAATTACATGGCCTAATTATCCATTTCCTAGCATTCTTTCAAAATTATCAAAATTCGACCCCGGGCTCGCTTGGTCCAAACAGAAGGCTCGGACCAAAACCATGTCACCCATTCACCCACGAGCCCGAATATATAATTTGTTTTCAAATTCGACCCCAAAATGAGGTCTTAATCAAGAAAATTCGAAAGGGCCTAACTCTACCCAAATTCCAGATTTTCTACTCTAATTTGCATGTTTTAGGCTTAGGAATTCATTAATTATAGATGAAAAATGAAGGAAATGAGTTAAAATTTACTAACCCAAGAAGTTTTGGTGAAGGAAGGCTTCAATGGACGTTTAAGGGCCTTGGAGAAGAAGAAGTTCGTTATTTTCTAAGTGAATCCCGTAGCTACTGGTTCTGGAAATATTTATATACCACTGGGCAAAATTTCCCTTCGCGTTCGCGGAAGTGAGGTCACGTTCACAAAGGGTAGACTGGGCAAGCCATCGCGTTCGCGGAAGGAAGAATGGGAAGAGGAAAAGGCTAGGGGTCCAGAAGTTGACTTACGCAAACCCGTGGGACATCACGCGAACGCGATGAAGGGGACCTGTAAAGCTACGCGTTTGCGGTCAACTGTACGCGAACGCGAAGAGGAAAAGAGGGCTAAGCCCTAAGGTTCAAATAACCCTACGCGTTTGCGAGGGAATGGATGCGAACGCGATGAAGGAAAAGCTTAAATCTTCGCGAACGCGGTACAGGGGTCGCGAACGCGAAGAACAAATGGACATGCAACTGCTGAAGCCAAAAACCAGCAATTTTCCTAAGTTCAAAATCACTCCGAGACACCTCCGAAACACTTCCGAGCCCTCGGGCTCCTAAAAAATCACATGCACTGACTCAACAACATCCTACGAACTTAACCGTGCGATCAAATTTCCAATATAACATCATAT
Source organism: Nicotiana knightiana (assembly GCA_005239525.1). NCBI lineage: Eukaryota > Viridiplantae > Streptophyta > Magnoliopsida > Solanales > Solanaceae > Nicotiana > Nicotiana knightiana. The sequence goes on from ML406345.1 coordinate 166,192, forward strand.
ACATCGAATTAAACCTCAAAATCCATGAATTCTATCAAATTTCATAAAACATCAAATTTTCCATTTCAAGTCCGAAACACATTAAACGAAATCTATTTTAACCCAAACTTTACACAAAGCGCTTAAACCATACATAAGACCTGTACCACGCGCTGGAACCAAAATAGGGGCCCGATACCATCACTTTCTAATCAGATTTCATTTTCAATTTCCTTCAATATTTTCAGAAAATAATTTTACTCAAAAATTCATTTCTCGGGCTTGGGACCTCGGAATTTGATTCTGGGCATACGCCCAAGTCCCATATTTTCCCACGGACCCTCCGGGAACGTCAAATCATAGGTCCGAGTCCGTTCACCCAAAATATTGTCCAAAGTCAAATTTATTCATTTTAATATCAATTCTTAGTAGTTTTCACAGAACTTCATATTTAGGCTGTCCGGCAACGCACCCGGACTGTGCACGTAAATCGAGGCAAATACAAATGAGGTTTTCAAGGCCTCGAAAGTACAGGATGGGTAATAACATAGGTGATGACTCCTTTGGGTCGTCACAATATCATCAATATACGCTAAAGGAACAAGGATCACTCGAAAACTATCTAAATTAGGAAAATATTCTGAAATTGGCCAAACCCGACCCTCGGGCCCACGTCTCGTAATTCTATAAAAATCACATCACAAGAATCCTTATCCTTTCCCTAGTCTATACATATAAAATGCATCAAAATCCGACCACAATTGACCCTAAGTTCCTTAATTATAACCCTCAATTTCCCAAGCCCTAAACCCCTAATTTATGCCATTAAATTCCTCTAATTCCAAGCCTAATCCGTCAAATATCAACATAGAATCGAGTTTTTAGTCCAAGAAACTTACCTCCACAGAAGACCCTCGAAATCCCTCTTCAATTTGCTCCCAAAATGCCTCATCCTGCATGCAAAATTGATGAAAGTGCCAAAAATTCGCGAAGGCAGTTATTTATACTTCCTACCCAGGGATTTCCGCACCTGCGGCCAAATACTCGCAACTGCGGACCCGCACATGCGGTCCCAGGTGCGCACCTGCGGAAATTCACTTAAGTGCACAATCCCGCACCTGCGATCAAATTTCCGCACATGCGACTCCGCATCTTCGGGCTCCCTCCTCTCCACCAAAATCCGCATCTGCGGTCTTGTGTCCGCTTCTGCGGGCTCGCACCTGCGGTCCCCTATCTGCAGGTGCGGTTACACCAAAACCAACAGCTTCAGCTGCAATTTCCAACTTTAAATCCCCTGATGGCTATCTGAAATCACCCCGAGCCCCTCGGGACCCTAACCAGAATACCAATAAGTCATAAGTGATCACCCCGACTTAGTCGCACCCTCGGAACACCCAAAATAACATCAAAACACTAAATTCACTTCGGATTCAAGTCTATGAACTTAGAAATTTTCAAATTTCGCCAAAGATGCCGAAACCATACAAAACACTTTCAATTGACCTAAAACTTTGCACACATATCCAAAATGGCACTACGAACCTACTCCAACTTCCGGAATTCCATTCCGACCCCTATAGCCTATTTTCTACTACCGACCGGAAATCGCCAAAACTAACTTTCTCCAATTCAAGCCAAATTCTACACCGGACATCAAAACCACATTCCGAACACACTTCTAAGTCCCAAATCACCTAACGAAGCTATCTAAACCATAAAATCTACATTCCGAGATTGTTTACCAATAAGTCAACCTCCAGTTGACTTTTCCAACTATTGAACCAAGTTAAGAGACTAAGTTTCTCATTTTTCTCCAAAAATCGCTCCGAACCCGATCCAACCAATCCAAAACAACATAATGAAGCTGAACTACACAAAATGAAGCAGAATAGGGGGAACGGGGCTAAACTCTCGAAACGACCGACCGGGTCGTTACAACCTCCCCCACTTAAACATACGTTCGTCCTCGAACGTGCCAAGAGTGTTTCTCCAACACTATCAAACTGCCGCGTAACCTCACTATGCACATACCCGGGGGTGATCTCATGCCACCTTATCCCAAATAGGTCCGATAACACACATAATTGAAATTTCACAATTCGACCAGACCCATAAACCTTAGAACCAAATTCCCACTTCTGAAATACTTTGCAAGATCAAAATTCCACAACTATAAACTGAATAAGTCTGAACACGTTGTATGAAGCCATATCCGTAACCCAAGATGCAATCACATAATATACCGCATGACTCAAACACTCATGGTGATAACCCCTAATCACAATAGCTGCTCAAAATAACCCAATACCGGTACATAACCTCTTCTCAAGAATGCCTCGCTCTAACACTTCCATATACTGCCGATGATGAAAAGAAAGACGTAGAAACTAGCAACCATTCGTCCGATCAGTCAGACATGAAGCTCCCCCTTCCCAAACAGGGATTATAGCAGATTTCTAAGACGACTCCCGGTATTTATCCTTCCAACTATGCTTTAGTCAATTATGACAGTATTCATTCTAGGTCCAATGACCTCTCCTCATCCAACACGACCACTCTGATGACATGACACATCAATACAATCCAAAGCCATAACCTATGCAACTCGTGCCCTCAATAGCAACATCCCAATGTAATCAAATTATATAAAAGATTCACACGAGAGGACCATCCCGCTATTAATAATTATCGTCACAACACCATGCTAAAAGCCTGACACTCATTGAAAAATCAAAACACACGAATCTGGCGCCAAGGATCATACCTCCACATAACTCTGCTACAATGCGTGATCCCATCCACACGCTGGTCCACATTAAATACTTAGAGTCACCTTGCTCAAAATCAATGACCATGCGCAATTCGACATCAAGTACTCAAAGTGCATTTTAATAACCATGGGGAAATCGGACGATACCATGCCACACAAACCCGAAAGAACATAACCAATACATCTCAATTCCGCAACACCCAATTACCTACCTTACTCAAATTCAGCTATAAAGCCCAATTAGGACCGCACCATATGTGCCTATAACCAACGATCACAACTCCTCGCAACTCCGAAGGGTAACTCATTTATCATTCCAAAGTACGAATAAACTCAATGACAGACAAGTGGTACATCCCTCAACCGTAGCAATTTGGAGTCAACAATTCTGACCTGGTGCAGAACACACACCCATACTGGGCATACCTAGCTCACCCGACTCAATAATAAAATTCTCTGCAGTTCAGCCACCCACGACTAATTCAATTCACTCTTCTTGAAGCTGTTGTAAAATGGTATTTGTCCTTCGCTTTCCCTTGGAGTTCTTAGGTATAGAGGATACGAGCTAATCTTTTACTAGAGCAAAAACTGGCGAAAAACATAAAGCTTTCGTGCTATGCTCTTTCACTCCTTCTATTTGTGAAGCTGAGACATGTGAAAAAGCATAATTCTCTGACGTCATAGGTTAGTCTTCTATCTTCTTCAGAGAAGAAGAGAAATCATTTGGATTCAAGGAGATACCCCACTCTACCATTACAGAGTTCTTCTAATCTAATATCAGAAATCCTATATAGAGTACAAGATCGAAAAGAATCCATTGGATGGATGCCCGAGCATTGAGAAGGAAGGATGCTTTCAGAGGCGAAAGACCATGTTGAGATACCGTATATGATCCATGGATCTCCGATCGGGAAACAATATTCAAGCTCTGTGGCTAATTTTCGCTCTTTGGGATTTTTAAAAAAAGAACATGTCCAGTTTAGTTTTTTGTTTTGGCAAGTAAAATTTTTATTTACCAAATAATATTAACAAAAGATTAAAAAAAAAAAGACACGTTGGACATACAACCCCGGGTGTGTAAGCTTCACTGACCTTCCTTATCTATCAAAAAAAGATCTTATGCTAGGATACATCAGTTAAGAACACAGATAGTAATCTAATTCGTGCAATCTTCATGTTTATTTCCGCTTCATTCCTCCTTTACGATGTATCACTTGTACAAAAACTCTGATCAATACTGCTGCATTTCTACTCTTATCTTGAAAGATCCTAAGGTTTCTGTCATACCATGTATAATAGATGGATCTTTCTAGGCTCATTCTATAGACTTCAACTGCTGCATTTTTAACCCCTATAATGTGTGATTGCCTATTTGTAATGACCCAACCTGTTTTTTTGAGAATTTGCATTCCGTTCAGCTGTTTAATTTCTTGAGTAGCTTCATATGATAAATTATGACTTGTCAATCATCGATTTTGGTTTTCAGGTGTTTCAAAATTGATTTGGAAGAATTATTTTCAACTAGGAAGCTTTCAGTTGGAAGAGTAGTTCAAGTTTGACTTTTGCGTATTTGAGATTAGATATGAGATTTGATGGTTCCGTTAGGTCTGGATGGTGATATTTAGACTTGGGCGTATGCTCGAATTTACATTTGGATAATTTAGTAGATTTCAGCACTGTTTGGCGAAAGTTAGAAATTTGAAGGTTTTAAATGTTCAAAAATTTGACAGGGAGTTGACTTTGATGATATCGATTTCAGATTGTGGTTTCGGAAACTAGAATAGCTTCATTATGTCATTTGAGGCTTGTTTTCAAAATCTGAGCTCATTCTAGGTTGATTTGATATGGTTCAGTACGAGTTTTTAAAGTTAAAAGTTCAAAAGTTCATTTAGTTTGATTCGAGGTGTGATTTCTGGTTTGGATGTTGTTATGTATGATTTGAGGCCTCGAGTAGGTCTGTATTTTTTTTGGAGAGTTTTTGGTATGTTCGAACAAGGTCTCGAGGGGCTTGAGTGAGATGCGGACGTATTTCAGATCATTTTTCATTCATGTATGATGGCTGGTCATTGCTGGATTTGTTGTGGTCGTACCTGTAGGGTAATGGGCACAGGTGCAGTGGCCACAAATGCAGTCTCATGGGCACAAAAGAGAAGCAAGTCTGGATGAGGAAGATTGCTAAAGCAGATAGTTGGGTGCATCTGCACGTCCTTAGGAGTGGGAATCTGATCGTAGAAGTGGATGACAGCTTGGTTGGGAGTTTGCGCAGAAGAGGGATTTAGTCTTGCACCTACGATTGCACAGAAGCGGAACAATGCCCGCAGGTGTGATCCGTCGGACGGTTAGTGGAGTCGCAGAAGCGGATCTTATGTCGCAGACACGATACTACAGAAGCGGCTAATATTTTCGTAGATGAGAAGGTGCCTGGGCAGAAGCTATATTATCGATGGCTTGGTTTTTTATTCACACTTTTAGTTGGGGAGTTCAGATTCAGGCGCTTTTGGAGGAGATTTTCACCACATGGATTTGGATAAGTGTTTTCTAATCGGTTTTGATTATATTTCATGAATCCATCTTCAATTTTGGCATTTGATTGATGATTTTGAAAGGGAAATTGGGGGGTTTTGTCTAAGCTTTACTAAAGTGAATTTTTGAGTTTTGAACATTGATTCAGAGTTAGATTTGAGTGAAACTAGTATGGTTGGACTCGTAATTGAATGGTTTGTTGGATTTTGTGACTTTTGTTGGGTTCTGAGGTGCATGCACATGTTTGACTTTTGATTGACTTTGGGATTTTTAAAGATTCCACCTTTATCAATTTGGTTTGTTTCCATTGGCATTATTTGATGTTTTCGAGTTGCTTTAGGCTAGCTAGTTTTGAGTCATTCAGAGGTCGGTACGCGCGGGATGGAATTTTCAGAGTATAGGTTGGCTTGCTCGGTATTGCATTTGACTTGTTTGAGGTAAGTAACATATCTAAACTTGGATTTGAGGGTATTTAACCCTGGGTTGTGTTATAAAATATGTATTGAGGTCACACACATGCTAAGTGACGAGCATGTGGGCGTGCACCAAGGAAATCATGATTCTAGTCAACTATTAGACTATGACCGGACTTGTTTTGCTATTATATTTTGTTACATCTATGTTCTCCCTACTTGTTATATTGTATGAGTTGTGAACCGTGTTAGAAATCATGTTTAGGCTATATGCTCATTCGGTTGAGAGGTTATTTTTGTTGTTTTGAATTATCTTCTCTAACTGTAATCACCATACTCAGTAATGATTCTTCATTGCGTATTATATCTCATATCTGTTCATCATTCATTGTTACATCATGTTATAATTTATTTGGGTTGATTGGCATGAGATTTGTGAGCCCGAGAAACTGGACATATTGATGATTGAGTTGGGGCCTGAGGGCCGAGTTACGAGTGACATTTATGGTATCGGGCTACATGCCATAACAATTGTTTATGGAATCAGGCTGCATGACACAACATGATTTATTGACTCGCTTTTTGGATCGGGCTGCGCGATGCAACATGAGATGTTGGCTTATATTAGTGCTTGGGAAGGATCCGTCCTTTCGGTGTTTGACATACCAACAATGAGTGTAGGTACCAAATTTTGAGTGATCGAGTGTACCGAGTGCCGAGTGATTGATTGATTGAGTTATTGCGCGTACCAAGTGATTGAGGGTAACACATTGAGATTGAGTACTCTAAGAGTGTGAGTACATGAGTTTTTCACTGTGATGCATTGCATTTGACATGCATACTTGGCATGAAGGCATAGAGATGCACTTCCTCATGCTAAATGGTATCGTGACATTCATGACTTTACATTCACATTGACATGTAAGCATAGAGATCTACTTTCCTCATGCTAACTGTGAATAAAATATCCTATCTATAGTTGAAAGTTTTTGAGAAAAATTATAATTTTTATGATATACTCATATTTTGGTGATTTTTGTGAAAGATTTGGGTTTTACTATTATACTTGAAAAGCATGCCAATTTCCTGCAACTGTGAACAAGCTGAGCATCATATCTTTGAGTTATTACCTGTACTTCTTTTTTTATATTATTACGAGTTGTTCTTGGCTATTTGTGTTGGACTTTGACCGTTCGTTAAAGCTCATCATTTCTTTCAACCCGAGGTTAGATTTGTTACTTATTGAGTACATGGGGTCGGTTGTACTCATACTACACTTCTGCACCTTACATGCAGATTTTAGAGCGGGTGTTGATATGTATGGGGGGAGTTGGCATTGAAGATATACATGCGTTCTGGCTATAGCTGTCTCTTGTTCTTGGTAGCTTTAGATTTATAAATCTGTTCATGTATATTTCGAATAAATGATGTATTTATTTCATACTCGCTTTATAAACTCTAAATCTTAGAAACTCGTGATTTGTATTACCAGCCCTCGGGGAGTTGCATAAAATTCAGTTATTTCATTTTTGACTCCTTAATTATTATTATATTGGGGTTTATTTTCATTTGGCTTACCTACAGGGTTGGGTTAGATGCCATCACGATAAGTGGATTTTAGGTCGTATCACTATTCTATCTGTTGTTTTCTAGATCATAGGTTGAAAATGTATGCCTTGCCTCTGCAACATTGCGATCCGGACTTCTGCAGAGAAGGTACAGTTGAAAAAAATGACAGTGTTCTCCATTGTATCATCACATAAGGAACAACTCACATTATCTTGACATCCCCACTTTTCTAGCCTCTCCTTAGTAAGCAATCTGCCCCATGTGGCTAAATACATATTGAGAATCCATTTTGGTGATGCATCACTATTGTATCCTAACCTCCTTCAATCAAGCGTATGAAATTCTCCTCTTAACTTCAGATAAATTTCCTTGATGGAGAACTTCTCAATTCTTTGTACCTCAAACTCTTTCCAGCCAAGCTCCTCATGGCATTTTTCTACCTTCATAATCTTTTGTACTATCCACGAGGCCTGCTTTGGTTGTGCTATCCAAACTGTACCTTGCTTCCTACAATAAATATGAACCCGCTGCACCCATATCTTATCCTTCACCTTACACAAATTCCACAAGAGTTAACATATGATTGCCTTTTTCTATTTTTTCAAATCAAGGTTGTTAAGCACTTTTTTCTGATCTAGGATAGCATAGTTTATCCTATGCAATCAATTCTTTTTTTTTTAAAACTCAACACCTCATGTCCATATAAATCTTCTTCAAGCAGACTTAATCAGATGAGTTATCTTCTTTGGTAAAATAAATATCTGGGACCATTAAACTTGGATTAATAACTGGACACTTTATGTCAATTGAATTCTACAAGAATATGATAGGAACCTTGTAGTCCATGATTGAATTCTTCCTAACATCTTGTCACTAAGAGGTTTGCATTGTGATATGATACTCTTCTAGTGCTAAGGGGTACCACTAAGTATTCGATAAGGAGTTATCCTTGCGATAAGCCTAGCAGGTGCAGTGTCTGACATTGAATGTCACGACTTACTCCTCCAAAATATAAGGAACTTTCGTCTACATTTGCTACCAAACTAGAAGCTTGAGAAAATTCCTAAAAGTGAGAATAAAACAATTGGGCATAAACAGTGTCTTCTCTGCAGAACAAAAGGAGATCATCAACAAAGCTTAGTTGCATAATATTCACCATAAAGCATTTTGGGTAATAGTTGAAATTGGGATTCTTCCTTAGTTGCTTTAGAAGGTTTGTGAGGTATTCCATTGCAAAAATAAATAAGAAAGGTGTGAGAGGATCTCCTTGTCTCAATCCTTTATTGGCTGCGAAAAGGATTGTTGAATGACCAATGGGTATTATGGAGTATGACATTGTTACGCCCCATAATATTACGTCGATATTTCGTCCCGTAGTATTATATTATGATGATGCTATGCTTCGCAGTATTAAATTATGAAGATGTTGCACCCTGTAGTATAATACGTTGAATTGTCGTAAGGTAATTGAAATTAGTCCAAGGAAAAAAGGATTATTTGGAGATTATAAGGCATATGGTATTTTTTAAACAAATGATGAGCAAATTCGTAATGGTAAGGGGGAAGCAAGTCAAAGAAAATGAAAATTTTCATCCACGTTTGGCATAATGGGATAAAATACAGGCCGAGCGTTAATACCCGATATTTATGTACTAGTGTCATACAAGGTACTACATGACCATGATAGTAAGGTGTACAAGGTATATTAAAAGCGAGTAGTATTTTAAGTAAATTAAGATAATTTTTAATTATGCGGGTAATTGGTTAATTATTTGTTAATGAAGAATTAACTAGTTAATTAATAACTAGTGAATGATTAATTAGTATATTGGATAAGCCTAAAAGGCTTTAACGTGGCGGCACCCATAAACATATAAAGTGACTCATTACTTAAATTAAAACGTGGAAACTAATGTGTGCCACACCCATTCGATATATATAATTTTAACTTATCTTCTCTTCATGGTGGTAATCAATTGTATTTAGGAAATTTACGTTAGTTTAATTCAAATAGTTTTCCTCTTGAATCCACTTCTTTCACCTACTAATCTTCATGACATGTTGTAGTTTGTTTTCTGTTGAAGAATCCCAATGCAAATGGAGAACAAATCATATTTTGTGCAAACCGAACCACTACTTTCACTTTTAGAAACCAAATGCAAATACATGACTCAACTCAAACAAATTTAGTCTCAGATGATTATCACTGGCCTATTCTCAGTTGGGTTTGCTTCAAGACATTTAATAGCCTTTTGTGCCCTCTCAGAAAAGGGTAATCTTGATTATTGTAAAAAGATTTATATAATATGGAAAATCCAAATACATTTTCTTGGAATATGGATATAAGGGGTTGTAGTGAAAGTGAAAATCCCAAAGATTCAATTATTTTTATACAATCAGATGGTTGTAACTAAAGGAAGTACGGTGCAACATTTCCCAAGAAAATCATATGGATTTTTTCCTACTCCAGGTATGTTAAGGCTAAGCCCTTCTTTTATTTTGGCATGATCTCATAATTACACGAGTTTGATAACGAAGCATAAAGAAAAATTCATATCCCGGAATTTATGTATATTTTCCTAGTTTTGTAAGTTACAATATGATCTTTATCGGGTCTTCATATTCATTTAAGTATTTCTTTTTTCCAGTCAAGAAAGAAGAGAGTATATATATACAGTATTACAATATTTTCATTACCATCGAGCTATAATCAATGGGCAGGCTCCTATTGGGCAACCTCTGATTAGATGGTAAGTTATATACCGAGCCTACTATGGCCAAGCGCCTATGAGCGAGCCCAGTTGGTCGAGATACAGAGCCTAGTATGGCCGAGCGCCTATGAGCGAGCCTACTATGGCAGAGCAGTTATATATATATATATATATATATATATATANCAATTATTTTACTTACTATGTTGAGAGAGTTGAGTCAGTATCAGCAGGTAAGCATATATTCAGATTATATTTAACTTCCAGCTACTTGCAGTTATTATATTATCAGTTCAGTTTCAGCTTTCAGTATTTACCTTACATACTCGGTACATTATTTCGTACTGATGTCCCTTTCCGGGGGCACTAAATTTCATGCGTGAAGATTCAGATAGGAAGACGGGTAGGACTCCTCATTAAGTGTTTCCTGAGTTCAGCTTGATTAGTAAGCTCCATGCCTTTCAGAGTTGCCGGGTCTAGAGCCTTACGTAGATCTTGTATATATATATGTATCTATGTTATGAGTAGGTGGGGGAGCTGTTCTGATCAAAACATATACATCAGTAGAGGCTTGTAGACATCAGTATAGGCTTGTAGACATATCATGTCAGTTAGTGCAGTATGCTGGGCTTACAGGCCTTGTATGTATATTTGGTTGGTTTGTCAGCTGTAACAATTATGACGACCTTGTCTGCCCAGTTTTATATCGACATTTAGTCAGCATTCACAGTTGTCATGTAATGTGGCACATGGACAAAGTATGACATCATATGTTCAGAGTCCCTTAGTTGCAAGTTAGTACACAAGGATAGGTGAGGCACTGGGTGCCGTTCTCGCCCCCTTAGGTTCGTGGTGCAAAAAGAATGGTATTATAGCAGTTCTGTCCTATGGAGTCTACAAGCCGCGTCTAGTAGAGTCTTGTTTATGGGTGTGTTGTGCACCACACTTATAAGTAGGAAGCTACAGGGCATTTAGGACTGTCACTCTTTCTTCTTACTCTAGATCGTGTGGTAGAGCTCACTTATAAAAATTCAAATTCTGAACTTCTATTTTATTCGTAATAAGACGATGCCTACATTTAGAAAGACGATCAATAAGAGATATAGCCGTGGAAGTGTTTAGTTAGAAGAACTCTATTTTGCATCTTGATTATGATGAGTAAATGTGAGGTCTTCAGCAGATCATGCGTGTACTAAAAGGTGTACGGTTCTTGATAAGGAGCTTTTCGGAAAGAATACTAATCCACTCTTACGGTAAAAAGGAATAACGGAATCGGAAGTTAGATACAAGTTGCAGCAAGTAAAAGAAGTAAGGTGAAGAAGGGTACGAGGTACCCAGTTAATAAAGATTATCATTATTTACCATTCAGGAAGGGAGACATAAGCATTTTGAATTACCTTCAACAGCAATAGATGTACGTACAATCAGCCACACCTATCTCAGTCATTCCCTATGGGAGCTAACTGATATGGTTTAAGAGAAGGACATGATAGCAGGATCCGGCTGGGGTTAGAGTAACACCAAATGATGGATGGATGGATTGTTTGCATTAGTTGATATTTCTGAAGGATATTACAAAGGTGCTAATAGATCTCCTTGTGAGATACCTAGATAGGACACTTCAAAATAGTACAGCTAGATATGAGTACTACAAAAACAGGCACTGGAATACTGGAAGGGGTAATATTACCTTAGTGTGGCTACCGTCCCTAGTAGAGCAAGAACGTTGAGCAAATCGACGAGCCAATGAATGAAGCAAGGGGAGCTAAAAGCAAAAGAATGTCTTGTTGAAGTTTTCAAAAGAAAGGGGCAGGCAGAAATATTAGCAGGGAATAAGAAGAGAGATAAGGAAGCATTATGAGTAAGATGTGATACATGGATGACTAATGGTAGATCAAAATATAACAATATTACAAAATCCATAGTCAAGTGAAGGAAAAAAAACAAGAGGTGACAAGCCTTAAGACAACAAAAGAGTATAGGCCATACAGTCATATCCTCATTTCAAGAAATAAGTTCGTGACTCTAACGCGATTACCAAAAGGAAAAGTTAGACCCAGAGTAATAGAAATCAGTATGGATTGGTGAACAAGATAAACTAAACATGAATTAGAGACTGAGTGATTGGATAATAGTTGGCATCATGAGAAATTCAGAGAATAGTTATTCAGGATGACGCTTCCTTAAAGCAAGCAATGTGAGCAAAGTTAAGTTTAAGGGACTGTATGTGTCAGTTGCGCTAAGTGTCACCATCGCGAGTAAGAGAATTTGTTATCCTTGGTATAGAAGGATTTCCACAAGGCGAGTAAGGATCAGTAATGTTGTGAAATGACGTCAAAAGATGAAGAGGTAAACATCTATAGGTAGATCCTCGTGGCTTCAGTTCTTAGTACTCCCCTAAAGGAGGAATATAGAGTGATGTGGCATTAAGTCAGAATTAAGTGGTTCTAGTGACTATCAAATGGTAAAGGAAGAATGCGATAAAAAATGAGATGGCACTTATCCAAATCCTACAGATACGCTATAATTTCGGAATATTTGTGCAAGCACGACGTCAAGGAGAGGAAGTAAAGGTTCCTTCTCGAGCTGTTATTAATAAATAAGAAGCCAGTGCGAGACGTAAGTTAAGACAAAGAAAATAACCCAAGAAATATTACACGAAATATTGATATGAGAATGAACCAACGAGTAGTTGATAGTTGATTAAGGAAGAGCCTAGTTATGGCTAAACAGGGGGTTACAGACGAGTCAGCAGATTGTGCAAGATAAACATAGTAAAACCCAATATAGTGAATTCAGCTTCGCAATAATGTCATTGTAATACTTAAGAAATATTCAAATAGGATTTGGGGTTGTTAAAGGTACCGTATGAGTATTACGAGAATAAAAAAAGAGTGCCACTGAGAAGGCAGTCAAAATATCAGTTCAGAAGCAATCTTACAAGCACAAGGGCGTAGAGGTAAGCAACTATGGATGATTATAGGCAAGGAAGGACATCAAAAGGGTCCATAACAAGCTCACATCTTTACGAGAGTCAAGGGTTCTCCCTAAGTACTACAACGAAAGACTATCTAAGGAAATAAAGAAGAAGGCTTCAACCTAAGCACAGTGACCTAAAGAGGAAATGGTCGTATAACAAAAGTCTCACAACAACATTGTAAGCACTCCAAATGAGAGTGACACTTACCGTGGCAAATGAACGGGAAATAAAATTAAAAGTAATATCGAAATCATATGAGTTGCACGAAAACTCTAGCATATGTGGGCACTAAGATAAGCTAAGTCTGAACGCAACAAGGGGGCAGAAAGACCAGGAAAAGTAATAGCATACGTTGAAAGAAAGCTAATGATTCAGAGTTGGTTACTTTATGCACGCACTTAAGGGTTCGGAGTTTTATACATGTAGCATATACAGCCGTAGAAGATTCTGGTATACATCAAAGAAACGAATTGATCCCAGGAGTTAGATGAAAGATTAAATGTTAAAGGATTATATCATTGATATTCCATAGCACCCATGAAAGGATAAACATAATAACCAATACCATGAACCGCAAATCAGGAGATAACTTAAACCTACATAAAGGCTGATCAGAAGAAAGAGGGAACTAAAGAGTTACATCAACGAAGTAAATCAGGAGTCAGATTATTGGACCCAGAAAATTATAGACCTCGTGATTGAGAATATTGCAGGATCACTCTTAATATCATAGGTACAAGACATATAGTACAACAACCATATTCTATAACGGCTCTACGATAAAGCCAGTTAGAAGAGTACCAGCCTCATCAGAAATCAGTATGAAGCTTCTATCGGATTGTGTATGCACCAGAGGTGCAAGTATTATAATAGAGCTTCAAGATGTGGATGTGAATTATACCTATGTGGAAGGGAGGTCATGAAAGAGATAGAAGATACGATGTGATATTTTAAGGTAAGTAAGCTAAAGGTGAACAACGTACGAGATACTCATGTGCAGAATGTGGTGAATAATCTATACTTCAGATAGAAGGGTAAAAGCACTGGGAATAAGTATCCAGGAATGATAGCGGCGTCGTTAGTGGCATATCTTCCAACCTATGGACTTAAATATCGAGAGGTCTAGCTAAGAGATGAAGGAGAGTTAGAGATGATGTGATGTCTCGCTTGATGTTCCAAAATAACATAAGGAAATTTATGACGCAGGTAAGTTGAAAGTTGCAAGTAATACAAATAGATATATGTAGGTTGCAAGCTATTGTATGGTAAAGGAACAAGGTTCTAGAAGACAGGAGTAAGGATAAGAACGGGCGAGTGAGAAGGTAACGAAAATGGATAAGTCCTCAGGATTAAGCCCATGAAAACAAGAAGAGACATATGGTTTTTCTAAGTTATACAAAGCTCATTGTAGCCTGAATGAAATCAAAGGAGTCAAAAGACAAATGGCATTTAGAAGAGGTGGAATGCTGCCCTGGTAATAGAATAAGAGTGTAATTGTTGTAGATAAAGGATGACGTTCGGGCCATTGATTGAGCAATGATTTGAAGAGGATTTAACGAAACGTACGGAATTAAAATAGCCACGTAAGGTGAATCACATTGGGATGTTATAAATATGATTTTTGAAGTACAGTATCGCCCCCAGGTGGATTAGAAAAATCACTTCAAATATTCCATGATGCAAGTAATATAAGCCCTAGTGGCAATATATTACGTAAGAAATTTCAAGTTATCAATGGATGATTGTAGATCAACATTGTGGTGATTGTGGTGAATCAACAATGGATGGGTAAAAATTTCAAAATACGAGATGAGATTGGGCCATCAGTCTTAAGATGAATAGTAATGAAGAAGCGTTAAAGGATTTAGCTTTATGCATATAGGATAAGCAACGAGAGTAACCTGGAGTTAGGTATCAGACTTAGATAACGAGAAATCGAAGTAAGAATTTTGGTATAATATGGCCTACTTAGATGTAGTAAAGTTAATGACGCCCAGAAGGACAACTTGACATAATTTTCTATATGTTCACAAAGTGAAGCCTAGAAATTAGCTAAAAGCTGGAAGAGAAGAGAATAGTCAGGCACACATACAAAGTTAGATTCGTAAAGGCTGCATGATAGAAGGTAGCAACATTTACAAGATTAGAAGAATTCCGACTACAAGTCGTGGTGTGATAAAGAGGATTAAAGGGGGGAATGCCCTGGCCTTTTGAGATTCATTCACAGAACAGCCGCCTAGATGGCAAGACGAGTACTAAAGTATTCGCAAAACCTATGAGTTATGAGAATATAAGACCATCAGTCAACATTCGAGGGCGAATGTTCCAAAGGGGGAATGATGTTACGTCCCGCAATATTACGTCGATATTTTTTTCCCCAATATTATATTACGATGATGCTACGCTTCGCATTAAATTATGATGATGTTGCACCCTATAGTATAGTACATTGAATTATTGTAAGGTAATTGACACTAGTCCAAGGAAAAAATGATTGTGTGGAGATTATAAGGATTATGGTGTTTTTTAAACAAATGATGAGAAAATTCGTGATGGTAAGGGGGGAAGCAAGTCAAAGAAAATGAAATTTGTCGTCCAAGTTTGGCATATGGGATAAAATATAGGCCGAGTGTTAATACCCGATATATATGGACTAGTGTCATACAAGGTACTATATGACCATGATAGTAAGGTGTACAAGGTATGTTAAAAGCGAGTAGTATTTTAATTCAGTTAAGATAATTTTTAATTATGCGGGTAATTGGTTAATTATTTGTTAATGAGAAATTAAATAGTTAATTAATAACTAGTGAATGATTAATTAGTATAATGGATAAGCCTAAAAGGCTTTAACGTGGTGGCACCCCTAAACATATAAAGTGACTCATTACTTAAATTAAAACGTGGCAACTAATGTGTGCCACACCAATTCAATATATATAATTTTAACTTATCTCTTCATGGTGGTAATCAATTATATTTAGGAAATTGAGTTTAATTTAATTCAAATAGTTTTCCTCTTGAGAATCCACTTCTTTCACCTACTAATCTTCATGACATGTTGTAGTTTGTTTTCTGTTGAAAAATCCCAATGCAAATGGAGAACAAATCATATTTTTTCCAAACCAATCCACTACTTTCACTTTTAGAAATCAAATGCAAATACATGACTCAACTCAAACAAATTCAGTCTCAGATGATTATCACTGGCCTATTCTCAGTTGGGTTTGCTTCAAGACATTTAATAGCCTTTTGTGCCCTCTCAGAAAAGGGTAATCTTGATTATTGTAAAAAAATTTATATAATATGGAAAACTCAAATACATTTTATTGGAATATGGATATAAGGGGTTGTAGTAAAAGTGAAAACCCCAAAGATTCAATTTTTTTATACAATCAGATGGTTGTAACTAAAGGAAGTATGGTGCAACCTTTCCCAAGAATATCATACAGATTTTTCCCTACTCCATGTATGTTAAGGCTAAGACATTCTTTCATTTTGGCATGATCTCGTAATTACACGAGTTTGATAACGAATCATAAAGAAAATTCATATCCCGGAGTTTACGTATATTTTCCTAGTTTTGTAAGTTACAGTATTATCTTTATCGGGACTTCATATTCATTTGAGTATTTCCTTTTTCCAGTCAAGAGAGAAGAGAGTATATATGTTCAGTATTACAGTATTTTCATTACCATCGAGATATAATCGATGGGAAGACTCCTATTGGGCAACCTCTGATCATATGGTAAGTTATATACTAAGCCTAGTGTGGTCGAGCGCTTATGAGCGAGCCCAACTGGTCGAGATACAGAGCCTAGTATGGTCGAGCGTCTATGAGCGAGCCTACTACGGAAGCGCAATTATATCTATATACCGAGCCTTATAGGGCCGGACAGTTATTTTACTTACTATATTGAGAGAGTTGAGTCAGTATCAGCAGGTAAGCATATCTTCAGATTATCTTTGACTTCCAGCTACTTGCAGTTGTTATATTATCAGTTCAGTTTCAGCTTTCAGTATTTGCTTTACATACTCGGTACATTATTTCGTACTAATGTCCCTTTCTAGGGGCGCTGCATTTCATGCGTGCAGGTTCAGACAGACAGACGGGTAGGCCTCCTCATTAAGTTTTGTCCGAGTTCAGCTTGATCGGTAAGATCCATGCCTTTCAGAGTTGCCGGGTCTAGAGCCTTACATACATCTTGTATATATATGTATATATGTTATGAGTAGGTCAGGGAGCTATTCCGATCATAGTATATACATCAGTAGAGTCTTGTAGACATATCCTGTCAGTTAGTTCAGTATATTGGGCTTGCAAGCCTTGTATGTATATTTGGTTGGTTTGTCAGCTGTAATAATTATGACAGTCTTGTCGACCCAGTTTTATATTGACATTTAGTCATCATTTGCCGTTGTCTTACAATGTGGCCCATGGCCAAAGTATGACATCATATGTTCAGAGTCCCTTAATTGCAAGTTAGTACGCAATGATAGGTGAGCACTGTGTGCCGGTCTTGCCCCCCAAGTTCGGGGTGCAACTGACATATACATCTCATGATCCAATCAACAAATTTAGCAGGTAATTATAGACATAATAAACTCTGCTCCAAGTAACCCCATTTTAATTAGTCATATGCTTTCTTCATGTCTACTTTTAGCATGCATCTTTGTGACAATCCTTATCTACCATATGTTTTGTCAAGATCCAAAATCCAATACTCGTGATGACACATAACCCAACCCGCTAGGTAAGCCGATTAACAACAATCCAATTCAATGAGGTTTAATGCGAGAAGTAATGATAATACAACTGAACTTTTTTACAAAAACTCCAAGGATTGGTAGTAAAAATCACGAGCTTCTAATATTTAGAGTTTACAAAGCTGGTATGAAATAAATACATCATCTGTTTGAAATATACATGAACAGATTAATAATTCTAAAGCTACCAATAACAAAAGGAAACTATGACCAGAACGTATATACATCTTCAAGGTCAGCTCCCGCCATACACAACGACAGCAACATCCAAAATCTGCACGCAGGGTGCAGAAGTGTAGTATGAGTATAATCGACTCTATGTACTCAATACCTAACAAACCTAACCGTAGGTTAAAAGTAATGACTTGCTTGGACAACAGTCAGAGTCCAACACTAACGCCCAGGAACAACTCGTAACAATATAAATAATGCAGTATAAGTAATGAATCAAATATATGATGCTCATCTCGTTCATAGTTCTGAAAAATATGCATGCCTTTCAAGACAGTAAAACTCAAATCTTTGACCAAAATAAAAAATAAGAGTAAATATGAAAACCGTGATTTTTTCAAAAAAACGTTCAACTACAGATAAGAAGTTTCCTTATCAGATTGAATAAGGAAAGTACATTTCTATTATTACATGTCAATGTGCATGTGAAGTCATGAATGTCACAATGTCATACAACATGAGGAAAAGTATCTAAATGGCTGCATGCCAAGTATGCATGCCAACTGTAATGGAACGCAATGATAAAACCCTATGTCTACATTCAGAGTTTCAATTTTCTCAGTACTCCCAATCACTCAGCCCTAACAGTCACTCAACCTCACAATCATTCGGTACTCAGGCTCGGCACTCGCACTCGCACCTAGTAGGAACATGCGTTCAACGCTGGTAAGTCAGACTCCAGAGGGGCGGATCCTTCCCAATCACTAATATAAGCCAATCATGGCTTGAATCAATAATTCCTGCGGAGGCGTAGGGCCCGATCCCATATATATCACTCCCAATCAGGCCCTTGCCCTCACTTAATCATCATCCTCTCCAGTCTCTCGGCCTCATAAATCTCATGCCAATCAGCCCAAACAACGATAATATGATGTG
The DNA here is from genome assembly GCA_005239525.1 of Nicotiana knightiana. Lineage (NCBI taxonomy): Eukaryota > Viridiplantae > Streptophyta > Magnoliopsida > Solanales > Solanaceae > Nicotiana > Nicotiana knightiana. Next base: position 185,011 of record ML406345.1, read on the forward strand.
AGACAAATGATGAAAGAGACTAAGATATGATATGCAATGAATGAGTATGACTAAGTATGTAATTGCAATTTAAGCAAATAACTCAATGACAGAAATGACCTAAGTGGGTCCCAACAGGATATGCATATAGCCTAAACATGGTTTTTAAGATGGATCACAGCTCAATTACTCTAGCACATAAAAATTTCATGGATAGAATAAGGATTAGATCACTAAACAATACCACAGAATCAATCGAATCACATATTCACACGGTGCAAGCCCACACGCCCGTCACCTAGCATGTGCGTCACCTCAACACCAAACAAATAACATATATATTCAGCGGTTTATACCCTCATCACCAAGTCTAGAGGTGTTACTTACCTCAAACATGCCACATCTAATTCCGAGCAAGCCAACGTTACTCCAAAAATGCCATCCTGCACGTACCGACCTCCGAACGGCTCGAAACTAGCCAAAAGAAACTCAAGAACATCAAATAATGCCAAAGGAAACAAACCTAATCGATAAAGTGGAATATCTTTAATCAAAAGCCCAAAGTCAACCAAAAAGTCAAATTGAGCCCGCACCTCGAAACCCGAAAAAACATACAAAATCCTACAACCCATTAAATTACGAGTCCAACAGTACTAGTTTAACTCAAATCCGACTCCGAATCGATGTCCAAAACTCAAAATTTTACTTTATAAAATTTTAGACAAAACCCCCCAATTTCTCTTTAAAATTCATAATCCAATTACCAAAAATGAAGATAGATTCACGAAACATAATCAAAAGATAGTCAAGAATGCTTACCCCAATTCATGTGGTGAAATACTTTCAAAAGTCGTCCAAAACCGAGCTCCAAATCTCAAAATATGGTAGAAGAACTAAATACTCCAATTAAATAGAGCCTGCCTAGACAGTTTTACATTTGCGAACAATTTCTCGCTTCTGCAAACTCGCACCTGCGATCTAGCCTTTGTTTCTATGAACACACCAAACTCAGTAGCCACCACTTTTGCGATCATCTTCCCACTTCTGCAGTAGTGCAGATGTGCCCATGCACCCGCACCTGCGACCTTCACGCCCATCCTGCGACTTTCGCTTTTGCGATAGATACTCCGCACCTGCGGGTTGCATCTGCGACCAGTCCTCCACAGATGCAGACACATCAGAACCAGCAGCCTCAACTAATGCCACAAAGCCCCAAAATGATTTGAAACCAATATGAAACATATCCGAGCCCCTCGGGACCCCATTCGAACATTCCAACAAGCCCCATAACATAACACAGACCTACTCGAGGCCTCAAATCACGCATAACAACATCAAAACCACGAATTGCACCTCAAATCAAACTAAATGAACTTTTGGAACTTTTAACTTCCAAAACTCGTGCCGAATCATATCACATCAACTCAGAATGAAATCAATTTTTCGCACAAGTCCCAAATGACATAACTGAGATATTATGATTCCCAGAACCCCAACCCGAACCCGAACCCGATATCATCAAAGTCAACTCCCGGCAATACTTTTGAACATTCCAAACCTTCGAATTTCCAACTTTCGCCAAATAGTGCAGACACCTTCTAGAAATATTCAAATGCAAATACAGACATATACCCAAGTCCAGAATCACCTTCCGGACCTAACATAATCACCAAAACTCAGATCCAAGGTCAAGTACTATAAAGTCAAACTTGGTCAACTTTTCAACCTTAAAGCTCCTAGTTGAGAATCATTCTTCCAAATCAATTCCGAATAACCTGAAAACCAATACTGACAATTTACCCAAGTCATAATACATCATACGATGCTAATCAAGACTTCAAATAGCTGAACGGAATGCAAACGCTCAAAATGACCGACCGGGTCGTTACATTCTCCCCCAATTAAACATACGTTCGTCGTCGAACGTGTCTAGAGTTATTCAAAATCCACTAAACCTCCATGTAATCTCACCATGCACATACCTGGAGTTGATCCCGCGTCAACCAAATCCATATAAACGTGACACCACAACATAACTGAAGATCATTGCGTTAACCTTAGATCGTAAGCCTTAGATCCCAATTCCCAACACTTGGAATTCCTTGCAAGACCTGAATCTCGCATCTACATACTATATAAGTCTGAACAAATTGTATTAAGTCATATCCATAACCCAATATTTAATCACATGATATACCACACAACTCGCATACTCGTAGCAATAATTCTCGATCACACTAGCTGCTCAAAACAAACCCATTACTGATAATAAACCTCATATCAAATAAAAACTCATTAAAAGTCTTCTCACACTACTGATGATGAAAGAAACATGCAGAAACTCATAACCACTTATCAGATCAACAGGTTCGGGAGACCTCTCTCATCCGACAAGAATCAAAGCCAAATCCTAAGCTGACTTCTGATATTATTCTTCCAAAGATACCGTAATAAAATACGATAGTATCCATTCTAGGCCCAATGACCTTATCTTATCAAACACAATTATTCTATTTACATGCCATACTGATACAACCTAAAGCAACAACAAATGCAGTCTGTGCACCAATAAGCAACAATTCAAATGTACTCAAACATGGAAAATGACTCAAATGAGAAAACCGTTCCGTATGCTCAACATGTACCACCACAACCGCCACGCTATGAACCCATCATACACAGTGCAACCAATACACATGAATCTAACACAAAGGATAATATCCCAACATAGCACCACTACAATGCGCGACCCCTCGAAACAGCGGTCTATATGAAATACCCCAAGACACAATGCTTAAACTCAACAACTATACACAATTCGACATCAAGTACACGAAGTGCATGGATTTCACCATAAAGAAGCGAATAACACTATATACCACAACCCGAAAAGACCATAACCAAGGCGCTATCAGCCATTCAACACGCCAATAACCACCTCGCTCAAATTCCGCTACAAGGCCTAAATAGAATCGCATTGGGTATGCATGTAACCAATAGATCACAACTCCTTGTACAGACAAACTCAACTCTAACTGAAGGACACACCCTTCAGTAATAGTGCTGCTGAGTCAACAAATCCGACCCGTGTAGAATACACATCTTGTTTGGGCCTACCAATGGGTCCTCAAATCAACTCCAGTCATCCCTAGATGGATAAATATCCCTCCAGAAGTCCCCAATTACCTAACCATAGCACATACTACCATCTAGATTACTTTGGCCACATCTTCAAAGTCCGCAACCCCAAAACAATCTGCTTCTGTGAACTCCAGTCTCCAAATCCGTAGAGCACATGAATCACCATAGACGATCCCAACTCCACCACTTGAATGACTAACATATCTCTCATAAATATTCATCCCCACGAGAAATACGTCTATAATACTTCCATGCCACATAGAAAAATCTGACAACAACAGTCGATCAACCAAGCGAGTACCTCAATACCAATGAAGCATCCCCAAGTCAAAATACAATGTGATTTCTTAAATGCACACCTTTCTACGACAATCCAAGTAGTAATAGCATTCACTAAACATCTGAAACCGTCCATATTCTTAAAAATTCATGAACTTCCCTCTAAAGATGAATCGTCACCTTGTACATGCAAATCTCAATCCCACAGGACGCACCTCTATCATGCCATCATATAAAAAATACGAGCATCTCATAATCAACTCTAAGTTACCAACATAACATATATACGATTAGTCATAAACCATCAATTTATAAATACGAACAATTCTCAATTGCTACATATAAACATTGAATCCATTAGAACCTTCTCAAGATTTATCGACTCTTCTCAAATCTCAACTTCACCGTCCAAACGGGATGAAAGAAGTGTGCCCCATTAGCACGACAACACCTAAAGAAGTAACCCACACATCTAAGCAATTGAGTGAATCCTTTTCTTGGTACATTACATCCATCACGAACAACAACCCTAGACCATTTCTAGTACTCCCATATATTCATAAGGGTAATACATCATGCATCCAGAAATTTCTTACTCAAGTTATCCTCAAAATCGACCTCTGCTAGTCATACCCGACCCACAAGTATGCCTCAGACCGAAATCAATACAACACATAACCATGCAATTAAATCGTTGATGGAAAACTCCCCAACTTGTCTTAAAGCCATAGAAACACTAGATAACTCACAATATTCATACTCTATCACTACTATAGTCCCACACTGAGATTCAATGAAATCCTTCACAAGCTCCTGCAACACAACCCATAAAGTACCTCAAATCATTTGCAGAGCCCGCATTCATCCTCGTGACAGTCAGGTCAACTCTCTAAACCGGTCCAAACTCAAATCGCAAAATATATAACCCACTAGTAGAAAAGAAACCCTCCACACAACATCATAAGGATCACACATCCGTAGATTACCCCACAAGTGATAACCCATCTGCTTAGCCTCAAACTATCATCTTCTTATACCCTATCATAGCCACAATAACTATGCCATCACCAAATCTTCCGAGTCTGAACTCATCCACAAGACATGTGAATCTAGCTCGTCCTATAACCGAACAACATGAAAGATCCCTCAACACAATCATAACTTGAGGTTGTACAACACATCCACGAAAATCGAGCATTCAATAGTCCTTTCCACATCCCATGCAAATTCTTCTTGCCACATCCAAACCATCTGAACGTATACCGAAATCACGTCATACTCATAACATAGCCATCCAACCAGTCACCGAGCCAAAAATTCAACTCATAAGGACACTACCGGACATAGAATTCCAAAAGTACATGCTCACACAACTAACACTATCGAGCCTAAGCTACGTTCCAAACCGGGCCTCAAGTCCTCTAGACTGGCCCATCACAAAAACATAGAAAACACATCTCGCACCTCACCCATGGGATCCACAAGTAGACGATGTATAGCTGATATCGAGTGCTTGCATGCGCATACGAGTGAGTGAAAGGAATTCGAAGAGGTATGCTTCAAGCTAAATCAACGATGCACGAGGAGGAAAGAAAGATAGGAAGTTTATCCTAAATTCCCTGTAGCCTCTCGAAGATAGGCAATGACGTCACCATACGATCCGCAAGACTCTACTAGAAATTCGCTCATGACTCATAGAACTTATGAACTTAGAACTCTGATACAAACTTGTCAGGACTCGAATTCCAACTAGTCGTGATGACACCTCACACAAACCGCTAGGTAAGACAACTAAAAATAATCCAATTCAATGAGATTTACTAAGAGAAGTAATGATAATAAAATTGAACTTTTATACAAAAATCCCAAGGATTGGTAGTACAAATTTTGAGCTTCTAAGATTTAGAGTTTAATAAGGTGGTATAAAATAAATACATCATCTGTTTGAAATATACATGAACAGATTAATAATTCTAAAGCTGCTAAGAATAAGAGGCAGTTATGACCGGAACGCAGGTACATCTCCATGACCACCTTCCGCCGTACACAACAACATCAGCATCAAAAATATGCAGGTAAGGTGCTGAAGTGTAGTATGAGTACAACCGACCCTATGTACTCAATAAGTAACAAACTTAACATTAGGTTGAAAGTAGTGATGAGCTTGGACAAAGGTCAGGGTCCAACACCAACGGCCGGGAACAACTCGTAATAATATATATAATGTAGTATCAAGTAATGAATCAAAGAAATGATGCTCAGTTCACAGTTCCGAAAAAATAGCCATGCTTTTCAAGTATAACAATAAAACCCAAATCTTTTACCGAAATCACCAAAATATGAGTAAATATGAAAACTGTATTTGTCCCAAAATCTTTCAACAACAGATAAGAAGTTTCGTTATCATATGGCATGAGGAAAGTACATCTCTATGCCTACATGTCAATGAGAATGTGAAGTCATGAATGTCATAATGCCATACAACATCATCTGTTCATGGGTTCTTGATTCTCCATGTGTCATATTATTCTATCATCTGTTCATGGGTCTCAAAAATACGTAAGTTGATAAAGTTTATTTCTTGATATTAATCAGAGGCATAATTGTCTTATGACGTACCGAGAGATTTTTTAAACTTATTTTCACGTGCATTTCATGCATTTATATATGCACATTGACCCATGACCAGATGGCGTAATACATGCCTATATATATATATATATGTATGTATATATATATATATATATATGTATGTATATATATATATATGCGATATGGGAAAGGTTATGGCGTTATATAAGCACAACTACCTGATCAGCCGGTATACAATGAAAATTTGCCCACAGTGGCCGAGATGATATGATGGGATGCCCTCAGAGGCTTGATGATGTTATGTACGTACACACCTATGCATTACATGACATTTATATGCATATGCATGACATTATAAATATTTCATGATTTATAGAGCTATCCAGACTTACATGTTGAGTCTTTTACTCAATGTTTCTTCCATGTCCTTTATATACTGATTTGCACGTCTTACATACCTGGTACATTAGTCGTACTGATGTCCTTTTGTTGGGGACGCTGCATTCATGCCTGTAGGTATAGATAATCAGTTTGACAAGCCCTCATAGTATATGAGATTAGCTTCAGCGAAGGATCGATAAGGCTCCACCTCATTTGGAGTGCAGCCGAATCTATGAGTCATCGTGTCAAAAGTTTTCTACAGACTTATGGGTGGGCCGGTACCCTATCCCATTTGATGTCAAATAATCTTAGAGGCTTTGTAGACAAATGTTCATTTTGTATAGTATGTCAGAGGCCTTGCCGGCCCATATCTATCCATGTTTTAAGAAAAATGATTCAGTGATACAATGTTGTCCCACTTACACTTGTACATTATGAGTTGCGGCCATGTTGGCCCATGATAGTTACAAAAGGAATGGGTTCAACCAACCAAACCTATGTATGTTCTAAGTTTTGGTCGAATGATCTTGAGTTACAAAGTGGTTCGCTCGGGCCAGCACAACACCGGGTGCCAACCACGCTTCCCCAGGTTTGGGGCGTGACAAAGTGGTATCAGAGCGGGTCGTGTCCTAGGAAGTCTACGAAGTCGTGCCTAGTAGAGTCCCACTTATGGGTGTGTTGCGCGCCACATTTATAATTGAGAGGCTATAGGGCATTTAGGAAATGTTACCCTTTTTTTATTTCCAGATCGTGCCATAGAGCTGAGTCGTAAGAAGTTAGTATGCAACTTTTTCCAGATTCTGTATGCACCAGAGGTACAGGTATGCACCAGAGGTATGCACCAGAGGTGCAGGTATCACATCAGAGCTTTAAGGCGTAGATAAAAATTTCACCTATGTTGAAGGAGGATTGCGAAAGAAACAGATGATACGAGGCGAGATTGTAAGGTAAGTAAGGTAAAGGTAAATAAGATATGAGATACTCAAGTACGAAAGGCTGTAAATAGTCAAGACTTCAGATATAGTTTGGTGTTAAGTTTAATTTACAACGGAGACCCTAGTAAAAATTTTGTAAATATCTAAGAGTTAACATTCGAGTACGAATGTTCTAAAGGGGGAAAGGATGTTACACCCCGTATGTTTAACAACCTTGATACCAATATATATATATTTGATATGGTATTTTGAGTGGAATATTTTTTTTAAAACGTTAAAAAAATTATTTGAAAAAGATGATTTTATTTAGTTATTAATATTATTACTACTTTCGTATATGTTTTAAATTATACACAAAATATGAGAAAAATTTACGAGATTTTTTTTATTGTAATGATATGAATTATTTCTTTCACAAGAAAAGAATGTTATCTTTTTTTACCATTTTAATAATTAAGTGTACGAAAATTTGTAATCTTTATATGAGATTAAGAAAATTAGAAGTTGAGAAAATATATGTATTGTTACATGGATGTTTTAATAAAATAATAGTATATGTATTAATTTTATATGATACCACATGACCATAATAGTAAGTTATATAAAGTGTATTAAAAATAAATAGTATTTTTGATTAATTTGAAATAATTCTTTTATGGGGATAATTAATTAAATATGGGAATAATTATCATTAAGTGGATAAAGATCTCTTTTTTGGGGCTGCCACTTGGCTGGCATCAAGCTAAGCCAAGTGGAACAAAAATGTAGGATGAGTCATAAGGCATAATATGCCTTGATTACACGTATAGAAAATGACCTTTCTTAATTAGATGTTGTTTTCAAATAAATCGATCAGGTTTCTTCCTTCAGAGATATATGCAATTAGGAATGAAACTAATTGTTGGAATGATTTTCCATTTATGTATTCATATCGTGTTCTTCGTGTGATTTGGGGATTAGGGATGAGCAGTGTCGAGTGTTTGTCTACATGGGTAGTAGCTAATTCGGGTAGGTGTTATCGTATTGTGCTCGATTTAGCAATGAGGGATAATATGCTTGTTCTATTTAAGCTTTGTTTGAACCCTATTATTAGGGAAGCTATTGATTTCGCTAGTACATTTTACAATGAAGAAGCTGAGGGATCGGATTTGAGTGGATGGAGTTTTAAGTGTCCCGTACTAGTTCAGGTATGTTAAGGTTATCCTTTCTTTTTTTGGGCATGATTTATACGATACAGAAGAAACGAGAAAATGTACAACTTCCATAAATGACTCTATTCGTAGAAATGCTAGAGATGTCTATGTTTTTGATTCTCCATGTGTCATATTATTCTATCATCTGTTCATGGGTTTCAATAAATACGTAAGTTAGTAAAGTTTATTTCATGATATTAATCAGAGTCATAATGGTCTTATGACGTATCGAGAGATTTTTTAAACTTATTTTCACGTGCATTTCATGCATTTACATCTGCACATTGACTCATGACCAGATGACGTTATATACGTATATATATGTATACGGGACATGAGAAATGTTATGGCGTTATATACGCACCACCACCTGATCAGCTGGTATACGTTTGATGATTTGCCCAAAGTGGCCGAGATGATATGATGATATTATGATATGATGGGATGTCCTCAGAGGCTTGACGATGTTATGTACGTACAGACCTATGCATGACCTATGCATTACATGACATTTATATGCATATGCATGACATTATAAATATTTTATGATTTACAAAGCTATCCACACTTACAGGTTGAGTCATTTACTCCATATTTCTTCCATGTCCTTTATATATTAATTTACATGCCTTACATACTCGGAACATTATTCGTACTGATGTCCTTTTGTTAGGGACGCAACATTCATGCCTGAAGGTATAAATAATCAGTTTGACGAGCCCTCATAGTAGATGAGATTGGCTTCAACGAAGGATGAGTAAGACTCCACCTTATTCGGAGTGCAGCGGAGTCCATGAGTCGTCATGTCAAAAGTTTTTTACAAACTTATGGGTAGGCCGGTACCCTGTCCCATTTGATGTCAAATAATCTTAGAGGCTTTGTAGATAAATGTTCATTTTGTATAGTATGTCAGAGGCATTGCCGACCCATATGTGTTCATGTTTTAAGAAAAATGATTCAGTGATATAGTGTTGTCCCACTTACACTTGTACATTATGAGTTATGGTCATGTTGGCTCATGATAGTTACAAAAGGAATGAGTTCAGCCAACTCGACCTGTGTATGTTTTAAATTTTGGTCGAATGATTATGATTTATTGAGTGGTTCGCTCGGGCGAGCACGGCACCGGATGCCAGCCACGCCTCCCCGGGTCTGGGGCGTGACAAGAGTACAGCACCTCATCCCGATCATCTATACAATTGAATTTAACAATAAAGAACCCATTTTATGGAAGTATACCTTGCAAAATTCCAGTGTGAAGCGACGAACCTTTTCAGAGCTGCAATAGTAGGGGATTCCCCCACCATGTATAAAATTACAGCTTGTATCCATTCCTATGTCTCCCCATTTCTAATTATTGCTGCAATGAAGCTCAAGGGCATTCCCTTTGCTGCTAGCCAGTTCCCAGTAAATAAGTTCGCCCATTTCTGTTGCCCTGTCGCCTCCGTATTGATCTGATTCTGTTGGTGAGTGATGTTCCATTCCATTACAAGCCCATTTTCACCAGTCTTAGAGTTTTCATCTTTCAATTTTTCAGTAGATACATCAGTATTACTTCTCACTTTATCGCCCTCTTTGGAATTTCTCTGATCTCTGTAACCCTAGGGCTCATCCTAGAAGAATTACCTCCATTATTACGTTCCCTCTTTGATATGTTAGTGTGATTGACTAGTGGATTCGGTGTTGTAGGTAGCGCCTCCTTGCTCAGATCGGCCACTGTTCTATTGAATATTTCCCTGTTTCCGGTGTTTTGGTACCCATATTCCGGCTTGTAGTTTCCCCGACGTTACGAGCTATCACTGGTATCTTACTTGTGTTCCTCGTCGGCCGTCCTATTGCCATTTATGGCAGTTGCAAGTTAGTAAGCACATTATCATGCACCGTGAGAAGAGCGAAGAGTCTTAGAAAAGAGCTATCCAGTTTAGCTTTTCAGAGCAAAAATGCCATAATATAAACATTAGCTAATTCATAAATTACTGCCAATCTTAGCCAAACACTATCAATATTAGCCCAATTGGATATTCATAGGCTTCTCTCTTTCTTTATTCTACCTCCCCATTCTCCCCTTTTTCTTCCTCAGGTAACCAATTGACTGAAAAAGAACGAAACCAATTATTAATAAGAAACCACTATGAGCACAACAATTTATCTATTTCCTCCCTTTTGCATTACTTGTCAATTTTTGAATGCATGAATTATTCAAAATAATTTGGTTTAATGAATTGAATGGTAGAAAATAAAGCTAATTAAGGACTAACATTATTCTGTTAGTGCTATTGATGAAAATGTTGTTTGCCGCAGAGCATTTGCATCTATACCCACTTTTTGTGTCACGTTTTAACTTGTGTCCGCTTTGCAAAAAAAAATTACAAGTGTACCCGTTTTTTCGCATAACTTTAACATACGGGGCTGAAGTAACAAAGGTAATCATGCAAAATTTCAGCATTCTAGTAGACGTTTCTGAAGTAGCAAGTGTGTTGAACCAAGTGTGCTGAAGTTTTTGTTTGTAATTGATGAACTTAAGCATAGTAGTTGAAGTTTTGTTCTCTATTTGCTAAAATTTATGTTTAACTTGTGCACGTCTTAACGCAAAGCTTTTGTTAATTGCTGAAATTTTTGTTTTGTAACTGGCGAACTTCAGATCTAGAGCTGATGTTTTTGTTTTGTAACTGGCGAACTTAAGCTCTAGAGCTGACGTAGCTGAAGTTTTGTTCTCTATTTGCTGAAGTTTTATTTAACTTGTGCACGTCTTAACGCAAAGCTTTTGTTTGTAATTGCTGAAAATGTAACTGGCGAACTTCAGCTCTAGAGCTGAAGTTTTTGTTTTTGTAACTGGCGAAATTCAGCTCTAGAGCTGAAGTTTTTATTTTGTAATTGGCGAACTTTAGCTCTAGAGCTCTGATAAATATATTTTATGGCAATCATCCCATGAACTGAAGTTTCATAGCAGCACCAACAGCAGCAAAAGAAAGAAGAAGAAGAAGAAGAAGAAGAAGAAGAAGAAGAAGAAGAAGAAGAAGAAGAAGAAGAAGAAGAAGAAGAAAACGAAGGCGGAGGAGAAATTAGGCTGAAGTTATTTAAAAAGAGGGTACAAGTTAAAAGTTTTAAAACAAATGAGTATAGGTTAAATGTGGGCGACCAAATAAGACGTCCCGTGCAATTTTTACTTTGTTGTACCTGACTATATTTTTCAGGATGTATTATAAGTTTATTACTTTATCGAAATATAAGCTACAATTTTCTAATTGAGTTTCAAATATTTCCCTTTAATTGCAGTTTTCATATACGTAATTTTTTTAATTGGAGTCGAATTGCAAAGTATCTTTTAAAGGAGAATGACTATCCACTAGGATCTTTCTTGTTCTTAAAAGTCAAATCGAAATCTCAGAGTAAGGGTGTAACAATTTTATTCGACCATTCATATATCAAGAATTTTGAATCTTAATTTTGTGATAATGTGGTGTAGGTTTGAGGTGGTTTGAATTGAAATTTGAGGCAACGTCGATGATGAATATAAATTTGAAAGATAAGTTGTATATTCTCCCGTGTGTCTATGTATCATGTGTTTATCTCATATATATCAAATATGTATCCCGTGGATATATATATACATGTTAGATATATGTTTCACAAATAAAATATTAAACTCGAGTTCAACTACAAAATTGATGACTAGTTATATGAAGGAAAATCTCGAGGTTTGGAACCTTGTAGAGAATGAAGAAGGCTAAGAATATTCCTCTCAATATTGCTTTTCGATGCTTCCCCTGAATAAGTAAGATCTATTGGCCTTGAAAAAAATGAGGATAAGAGTAAGGATTGAAACCCCCTTAACTCTACCAGGCACTGGACATGGGTTGGCTCTGTAAATATGCAAAGTCAACTCCTTAATACATTTGATTCCTTTCCAAGCCTGCCTCTTCGTCAATAATTATGGGTCGCTCTTGTCATTTTGTTTGAATACTACTGTAAGGTTAGTTTCCTATACAACAATTTTACTTTCATTGAAGCATCACACAGATGATATATACTCTTCCATCTATCACCTGCTCTACCTCTGCCGAACAAAGAATGAGCGAGAAAAATAAAGAGTATATGATCAATACCTTGGATCTATTAAGTAATGGTTTAACCATATTTATTGTTGCACCTGAACCTTCACAGCTCCTAGCAAACTAAAAGAGGCATGTCCTAAGTAATATATGAAGCCATAGGAAGTGTGTTAAGGAGCTGAGTGATGTTTCAATGCTACTAATTGAGTGTCAGCATCTAGCTGTCTATCAGTAAAAAGATAGTCGATGCCTTTCAAAGCCCTTTCTATTTATAGTTATCGTTGTTTTTTTTGTTGCAACTAGCATGCTTGACTAACAAGATAGAAATGGCCTTTCTCCCATATTTAGTAAAGTCAACTGCTAGATAGCTTTTTTTTTTCATGGGGCTGTGCCCATTCTCCCTCTTCTTCCACTTTACAACCAGAATAAGGAACCTATCTTTCTGTCTTTGACCTATCGATTGAGGGGTGCTTCTTATCGTATCTGTGGTGCGCCCTATCGAAGGATCAAAACAAAGAACTTGTGTTCTTCGTGAGATCACAGCCGGTACCACATTTTTTTTTCTTGGGGAGCCCTATGTAAGGGAGGGCAGGAATGCCTATGCCTTCAAATCGATCTTCCTCCGCCTAAATCGAAATCAAAGTAGCATCCACTTTCTTCCTTTGCCGGTATCGTAAGATCAATCTCTTGACTAAGTCATTGATTCCAATGTAGTTCATATCACCTTCAATCTTTCTTAAATTTAATATATTGCCTTATCTATGTGTTTTATATAAATTCTAACCATACCCATTGAAAAAAAATATTTTTGCCTAGATTTTTAGAATATTTTATGTCATTGATAATAGTTTTAACTCCAGATCAATTCAAATCACCTTCAATCACCCTCAAATATTGTATATTACCTTATCTATAAATTTTCAATGGATAACCATATCCATTGGAAAAAAAACCTTTTCTTGCTTATATTTTTTTAATGTTGAATATTATTGGCAATTGTTGTGGTTATTTTGGTAGCATGACTTAATGAGTAATTGATAGTAAGTAGTATTTATTTGTGCCTTATTTTTGTAGTTCTCTCAAAAATAATGACGCAATATGAGAAAAATCAGGAAATTTGGAGCCATTCGACTCTATTAAATGGCAAAAATAACTCAACCTACTGTTGTTTACATAATTTAGCGTAATTTGACAATTTTAATATAAAAATCTGGCAAATTAAAGCTATATCTAAGAAGTTCATTTCTTCTTCCTCACACTTCCTCCTCACCCCTCATCCTCACTGTATAGGATAAAATTGGTTTATATTAAATGATCAAATGATAGCGTGACACGTGGAACCGGAGACAGGCAGAAGACAACTTGAGAAAGAATCAAGACCGGGAACAACAACTCCAATTACCATTGGATGGACCCCGAAGGCAGTACAATCAACGTGAACGAGTCCAATGTTTTCCATTGGATGATATTCAATGAAGAATATTCCCTAGTATTAAATAGGCAGCCGTTGCAGAGAATATTTGCATTTATGGCTTGCCATTACACATTCATCAATGACCCCTTTATTGTCATTTAACTGGGGCTTGATCCTAGGATCTTATTTTTCTAAGTGTGGCTATAAATAGCAGTTTCCACAGCTATTGTAAGCACACAAAATTCTTGGCATAACTTTTGCTACATTCTATTCTCAAGCTCGATAAGATAATTTTACTTGCTCTCAAATATTGTTCCTATCTTTGTCCTCGGAGGCATCACTCCCGGAACCAGCCCTACTATTTTCTTTGATTTTAACGCTAAGTCTTATTTTTAGTCTAGTTTATTTATCATTTTTGGATCAAAGCAGTTTGCTTGTCTATAAATTACGTAACAAATTCAACTATACCATTTTACGACTATACAGTTTGGCGCCCACCGTGGGGCTTAGACAGTTGTGTAAGGAGTTAGAAATTTTTATTTTTAAGGAATGATTATCTACCTTTTAAATAGGAGGAGTAAAATTAAGTCTTTTTATTTTTATCTTGTTTCTTGTCCAAACGATGAGTTTATGTTATCAATTGAAAGTTAGAAAAAAATATCAAATGCTTGTGCCGGAATGAACAAGAGACGTCCTCTTCAAGAGCACCGTAAACATAAAAGGACCCTTTCTTATAAAACCCTTATAGTAAATGGTGGATTCTAGAAGAGTTTATGCCCAGAACAAAAAGCTTTTGAAAGAAAATATACCCAAAGCTTTATCTAATTAGACGCAAAAAGAATAAACTTTGTGCAATACTGTCACGCCCCGAAATCCACCGTCGGGCCGTGATAGCGTCTAACGTTGAACCCGCTAGACAAGCCAACGTGTGTAGTTAAACTAGCATCATAACCTCATCCTAACAGAATAAACTAAATCAGTTCACAAATTAAACAGCGGAAATAAATACGGTCTTAAGCTAAGTAAAGAAAATTACAATACATCGACGCAAAATTTCCCTAAACCTGGTGTCACTAACTCACGAATTGTCTAAGAGTGCTAAATACAAGTCTGAAAGGAAATACATGTCTGCCTCTGAAACTAAAGGAAAACAAGACAGAATAGAAGACAAAGGGATGAAAGAGACGCTAAGGCCCACGAACGCCAGCGGGTATACCTCGAAGCCTCTATAATGAGCTGGAAGACACTCCCACTAATGATGTCCTCCGGGCCCGGCTGCATAATCTGCACAACATAAAGAAGTGCAGGTTAGCATCAGTACAACCAACCCCATGTACTGAGTAAGTACCTAGCCTAACCTCGGCGAAGTAGTGACGAGGCTAGAACAAGACTACCAAATAAACCTTTGCAGTTCAAATAATTTATAATAGAAATAACGGTAGGAATTAAACAGTTAAGTACAATTGCGGGAAGAACATGCCAGGGTACAAAAGGGCAAAAACACTTATTTAAGTAACAGAACAAGGTAACCGACTAATATCAGAATAACAACAAGGAATAAACAAGTGCACGGCATCACCCTTCGTTCTTTACTCTCATACTCACCAAAATAAGTGCACGACATTACCCTTCGTGCTTTACTCTCATTCTCACTAAGACAGGTGCACGGCATCACCCTTCGTGCTTTTACCTCATTATATCGGCCCGACATTAACCTTCGTGCTTTTAATATGAATCATGGCACGACATTAACCTTCGTTCTTTTAATAGGGATTATGGCACATATCACCCTTTGTGCTTTACACTCTTCCTTACAATAGAAAATAGTGCACGGCATCACCCTTAGTGCTTTAGCACTCTTCCTCACCCAAACAAAAATCACAAACAAGGGCAAGGGAGTAAACATAATAGGAATAGGAATCCCGGCAAGGGAACAATAATTCAACAATTAAATCCCGGCAAGGGAATAACCAATTAAACAATTAAATCCCGGCAAGGGAACAATAATTCAACAATTAAATCCCGGCAAGGGAACAATCACTTAAACAATTAAATCCCAACAAGGGTATATTTTAGTAACTCTTTCTCTTTCTTTCACTTTCATTTCATAATTTACTCTATCACTTGAGCCAATGCTCCAACAGAGTTTACAGAATACAATTCCCTTCACATATTCTTCACAACATATAGAGATCATCAACTAAGCATGGAAATTACCACAAAATCACTATATTCGCGATATAAGGACTCACGGTCATGCTAGACACAAATGTATAGATACTCGTCCCCATGCCTATACATCATATTTGACAATTAGCAAGTAGCAAATAATACTCAACTTCTATTCCCTCAAGCTAAGGTTAGATCGAACACTTACCTCAGGTCTGAAGTATAGCAGTCAACCCGAAACCACACGTTTTTCACGAGTATCCGACTCCAAATGGCCCAAATATATTCAAATAATTTTTATACCGTAAATAACATCTCATGCAACTGATTCTACTATTTAATTCAAGGTCACGACGCAAAATTAGGTGAAATGACCAAAATGCCCCTCAGGCCAGCATCTCGGAGTCGGGTAAATTTTATATTTTCAGAACCCTCGTACTCTCACGAGTCTAGCCATATAAGAGTCTCTCAAATCAGAGGTCAATCACCCACTCAAATCCCAATTTTAGAAAAACCTAAGTTCTACCCCAAACACCCAATTTTCACCCATGGAAATCTTTGATTTTATGTTGAAAACATGTTAAATGATGTTAATGATTGAAAGAATTGAGTAAAAACCAACTTACAAATGATTTGGAAGAAGTCTTGTTCTTGGAAAAATCGCCTAAGAGTGTTTGAGTTTGAGAAAATATGAAATATGAAGTAAAAACTCGGTTTTGTACAGGATTGGCTACTGGTTGGCATCGCAAATGCAAACAGGGGTTCGCAATTGCTAACACCCCTGACATGGGAATTGCGAAGCATAGTTCGCATTTGCGATCACTATGCAGGAGGAGGGACTTTGCATTTGCGACCAGAAATGTCACATTTGTGAAGGTCCCATACTCGCATTTGCGAACAACATGGTCGCATTTGCGATCCCTGGCCAGCAAGGGCACCTTCGCATTTGCGATGAATATCTCGCATTTGCGATGCTAGCTTCGCAAATGCGAAGCCTGCAAATCAGTTGCACCAGCAAATTTCCATGTTCAAAAATGCAATCTGTGGCCTATCCAAAACTCACCCGAGCCCTCGGGGCTCCAAACCAAATATACACACTACCTCAAAAACATCCTATGAACTTATCCGTGTGATCAAATCGCCAAAATAACATCATATACATCGAAATTAAGCCTCAAAATCCATGAATTCTATCAAATTTCATAAAACATCAAATTTTCCATTTTAAGTCTGAAACACGTCAAATGAGATCCTTTTTCAACCAAACTTTACAGAAAGGACTTAAACCATATATAAGACTTGTATCGGGCGCCGAAACCAAAATACGGTCCCGATACTATCACTTTCTAATCATATTTCACTTTCAATTTCCTTAAATATTTTCAGAAAACAATTTTACTCAAAAATTCATTCTTGTGCTTGGGACCTCGGAATTCAATTCCGGCATACGCCCAAGTCCCATATTTTTCTACGAACCCTCCGGGACCGTCAAATCACATGTCCGGGTTCGTTTACCCAAAATTTTGACCGAAGTCAAATTTATTCATTTTAATATCAAAACTTAGCATTTTTTTACAGAATTTCACATTTAAGCTTTCCGGCTATGCGCCCAGACTGTGCACGCAAATTGAGGCGACTATAAATGAGGTTTTCAAGGCATCGGAAGTACGGGATGGGTAATAAAATAGGTGATGACTCTTTGGGTCGTCACAAATACTTAAGCAAAAGTCTTCTTTATTTATAAAAATGCAAAACAACATAAGTACAAAGATACAAAAGAAAACATCAAAATTAAAGAAGAAAAATATAACCATTATCATCGTCGGAACTCGGGGGAGGGAGGGGGGAGGTCTTAGCCCCCTAGGGAAAGTGGTTAGGTCAGTCGCCGATTCAGGTCCCGTGCCTTCATCTTCATTCTCTTCAGCTTCATCCTCAATTCCTGAAAATGTGAAGCTATTGCTCGAAGAGTCAGTTGTGGGAGTCTGAGTAGGGAGGCATTCTCGAGCAATTAACTCTAGTACTCGGGCCCTTGTGATACAATCATCAATATCAACGATGCCCGCTTTGGCTTCTTCCAAGGTTTTTCTCCTCATATGATACATAGCATGTGTCTTTTTGAATACGAGATAAAATCCCCTTGAAATTGGAGCTTTGATTTATGCCTGTCAACCTCGGTCTGAAGACCGTCCCTCTTGGACCTTATGGCGTTGAGGCTAGAATCAAGTTCATAGAGTGTAGAGTTGTGCAACTAGTTTTGCTCCATCATCTTCTTAAACCTCTCTTCCATACCAGCCCTCTTCTCTTTGGTAGCAACAACTTCTTCGGGTTTTGAGATCAAGGCTGCCTCCAAATTTTTCACTTTTTCAATGGAGGCAGACTCACTCTTGGTAGCAGCGAGCACGATATCTTGAACCTCAACCCACTTAACTTTAGCCTCTTGACACTTTACATTTAATTGAGTTTCTTTTTGGCTAAGGTCCATCACTTCTTGTTCTCTTATCTTCATTCGAGCCTCAATCTCACCCGCTTCAGCAGTCTTTGCCTCCAACACTAGGAGACGAGCAACAAGCTAGTCCTTCCCGGCCACTAGCTGATCCCGTTCGAACATAAGTGTTTCTGTATAAAGGATTAATATTTGAAGGTCATCAGAAGCAAGGGAGTTGTCCTGCAAAAAAGTATATTGAATTTAGAAACTTCATCAAAGTAGATAAGTGAAAAAAAAGTAGTAAGAGAGCGAATACAATACCATTTCCACGTTATGCATGGCGTTATTCAACATGCAGTCCACAGAGAGGGAGTATATTTTATTCTTATCGTTCTCTAAATCAAGCGGCTTTAGGTAGTTTGCAAGTTCCACCATATTCCCGTGGTGGGGAGACTAGGGAGGGAAGCACCCTCCTCTCAGGCATCTGTTGTGGGTGGATGAGATGTAGCCGTTGTTGGTGGTGAAAGCGCACCTGGTGTGGAGGGGGATTAAGTTGACGTCGTTGTAGGTTGAGAAGTAGCTGCAATAAGGGCAGTGCTGATTATTGGTTGCTCGTCAAACAAAGGCAGAAGAGGTTTGATCTCTAACCTGACTAGACCGAAAACAACAATAGGGGTCGAAAAGCGAGAATCAGCATTTTCTACGGCCTCTACAGGATCGGCCAAAACATCCACTTCGGGGCAGGTAACAGAGCCCTGCGGGAGTCCTGAATCAAGCAAAAGATGTATTTGGCAAATTTATTTATGTTGGTACAGAGGCAGAAGGAAGAAGGAATCTGTTTAGCGTGGTTCTTGGCCTTCCACCCATATTTGGGGGCCATCTATCCTGCTTCACTCTATTGCAGTTACGCGGCCCGCAGACCTGTTATGTGGTCGCATAATTCACCGCAAAACCTCCCTCTGCAAAATTCCAAGGCTGATTATGCAACCAAAGTGCGGCTCGTGAAATGGCTATGCGGTCACATAAGTGGCGGCGAAACTGACATAAAAAATGGCCCAAATAACTGCTTCACTCCGCGGACATTCTGCGGCCTGCAAAGTGATTATGCGACTGCATAATGGGCCGCAGAAATGCCCAGCTCTGCAAAATATTTTCCTTCAACTCCCTAACGCACTGTTCAATCCAATTAACCTCTACGCCTACCCCGACATCAAGGAACCCCGATTTTTAGGAAAAATTTCATGGGGCCTTACATCCTCCCATACATAAGATCATTCGTCTTTGAATGAGGGTCAAGGTTCAATATTAGCATCTTATGCAACTCAGCTTTCATACGACACACCAGCAGCCCCAAATTTGACTAGCTCCCTAAATTTCCAAAAATTTCTCCAGAGTTTCCCCTATAACTAGGCCTATCCACCTGTCAGAGACCCCTAGAAATACATCCTTAAAACATATACATAATCCAATGAAGTAACATAACTCATCAACAAACCAACCGTGGCCTCACATACAAAATATTTAGAAAGAAGTACCTTTAAATTAACTGAACAAGTGATACAAAAATCTATAAGCGACAATTTTATAAAAAGGTTACATAGCTTATACAAACAAGTAAAGATACTTCTTTTTCATCTCTTTGTTGGCCTCCCAAGTAGCCTCTTGTACCTGCTGGTTTCGCCATAACACCTTCACGGAGGCAATTTCCTTATTCCTCAACTTTCGGACATGCCTATCAAGAATGGAAACTGGAATTTCTTCATATGACAGTTCTTCATTAACCTCAATGGTCTCAACCAGCACAATAGTTGACAGATCTCCAACTACCTTCTTCAACATAGACACATGAAATATCGGGACATCTCAGGTGGTAGCTCAAGCTTGTACGCCACCTGACCAATCCTCTGAATGATTTTGTACGGCCCGTCATACATCGGACTCAATTTCCCTTTCCTTCCAAACCACATTATACCCTTTATTGGGGAAATCTTCAAGAATACCCAATCATCTTCTTTGAACTATATGTCTCCGTGACGAACATCCGAATATGATTTTTGATGACTTTGAGCAATTTTCAACCGCTCCTTAATGATTTTAACCTTTTCCATAGCCTGATGCACAAGGTCTGGTCCTATCAACTCAGCTTCCCCAATATCGAACCGCCCAATAGGAGATCTACATCTCCTACCATATAACGCCTCAAATTATGCCATCTTAATACTAGCATGGAAGCTGTGAATACAACCACACAACATATCCTCAAGCATATGAATAGTCTGCTCTGCATGAGTACCCAAACCTTGTTGAAATTTCTTCCAAAAATTAGTCGTGAACTGAGCTCCTCAATCGAAGATGATAGAAACTAGAGTTCCATGTAGCCTGACTATTTCCTTGATATACAACTGAGCATATTGCTCCGCTATGTCGGTACATTTAACTGGCAAGAAGTGTGCAGATTTCGTGGGTCGATCCACAATCACCCAAATTGAGTTAAACTTGAGCGGAGAACGCGGTAATTCTACCACAAAATCCATATTAATCATTTCCTACTTCCACATTGGAATTTCTATGTTCTGTGCCAACCAACCAGGACGTTGGTGTTCAACCTTTACTTGCTGAAAATTCGGACACCTTTCCACAAATTTCGCCACATTACTTTTGATGTCATTCCACCAATAGACTTCCTTGAGATCATGATACATCTTTGTAGCACCCGAGTGTACAAAATACCTTCAAGTGTGATCCTCAATCATGATTCTTTCCTGGAGACCATCTACAATTAGAAGACATAGCCTCCCTTGATACCTTAGGGTACCGTCATCCATGCCAAGAGTAAAAGCCATAGTTTTATGTTTATGAATCCCCTTCTTAAATTGTACCAACAAATGAATTGTCGTACTACTTCTCTTTGACTTCCACGACAAGCAATGATTCAACCTTATTTTTCATAATTACCCTTCCTTAACTAGAGTCCGCAAAACGAACTCCCAAACTAGTTAACTGGTGAACCTCCCTGTCCAACAACCTCTGACATGCCTCCAAGTGAGCCAAACTACCCATAGACTTCTGTCTAAGAGCATCTTCCACTATATTAGCTTTCCCCAGGTGATATAGAATATCAATGTCGTAATCCTTGAGTAACTCAAGCACTCTTCTCTACCTCAGATTCAACTCCTTCTATTTAGAAATATATTGAAGCTTTTGTGGTCCGTTCATAAATTCATATGGACTCCATACAAATAATGACGCCAAATCTTTAATGCAAAAACCACAGCCGCAAGTTCTAAGTCATATGGTGGATAGTTCTTTTCATGATTCTTGAATTGCCTAGAAGCATAAGCTATAACCTTGTCGTCTTTTATTAATACATACCCAAGCCCGATCCTTGAAGAATTGCAATATATAACAAACCCATATGTACCCTCTGGCAGGTCACACCATCACCGTAGTCAATCTTGATTTCAACTCCTAAAAGCTCCTATCACAAGCATCGGACCATTGGAACTTAACCGCTTTCTGAGTCAATTTAGTCAACGGAGAGGATAAAATAGAGAACCCCTCCACAAACTTTCTATAATACCCTACGAAGACCAAGAAACTACAAATCTCGATTGGCGTTGTAGGACTAGGTTAATTCTTCACTGTTGCAATCTTTTGAGGATCGACCTTAATTCCTTCTCTGGAGACAACAAGACCCAAGAATGTGATATATTCGAGCCAAAATTCACATTTTGAAAATTTCGCGTACAATTGGTGTTAATGAAGAGTCTATAAAACTGCCTGAGATGATCGGCATGGTCATCTCGACCTCATGAATACATAAGAATATCGTCAATGAACACTATAACAAAGAAATCAAGAAAAGGCTTGAAAACCCGATACATAAAATCCATGAAAGCTGATGGGGCATATGTTAGCCCAAAAGACATTACCAGAAATTCAATATGCACATACCAGGTTCTGAAAGGTGTTTTCAGAATATTCTGCTCCTTCATCTTCAATTGGTGGTACCCAGACCGTAAATCAATTTTGGAGAAGTACCTAGCACCCTGTAACTGATAAAACAAATCATCTATTCTTGGTAATGTCACACCTCCTTTTTCCGACACAGGGTTGGATATGGGAGTTTTTCCAATTAAAGTGACATTATCCAAGTTTGGGATTTATCTTAGTTTTCAGAGTCGCCACCCGGATTTTTTACGGTGTTCCGGGACACCATTTATTTATTGAAATCCCAAACCGAGGAAAGTTTGACTCTGTTTTAATTTGTCTGCGCACCAGAAATCCGAGTAAGGAATTCTGTTAACCCGGGAGAAGGTGTTAGGCATTCCCGAGTTCCGTGGTTCTAGCACGGTCGCTTAACTATTAATATTTGGCCTAAATTATCTGATTATTTACATATTTTTAAAC
>ML406345.1:208964-249106 GCA_005239525.1 Nicotiana knightiana
TAGTTAATTAACTTAATTGTTCTAATTAAATTAAACTCTAAACTAATAAAAAATGTAGTAATTAATTTCAAACCTTATTTTCATATATACTTATATATTAATTTAGAATACATCAACCAATTATAATTTTAATTAAATCTGGGATTTATCGAATAAGATGATTAATTTTTATAGTAATTAGTTACTAAAAACTACATTACGTTAAATACTCGTCATTTATCTATCATTTAACTGATTACGACCAACAAATTTGTAATGCAGAATTTCAATGATCTTGACAGATGAATTATGGATATGCCAGCAACGCGAATAATTCCCAATTAATTATTGAAAAGTCAGTCAATATTTTATAAAATTAATTGATTTATTGGGATTTTTATAGGACGATATGACGAGTAAAAATCACATGCTCACAGGTAATGGGAACTTATTTTTGATTGTGACTTTGTTGAGTTGCCAGTAGTCAATACACATCCTCATTGATCCGTCTTTCTTCCTCACAAAGATAACCGGTGTTCCCAATGGTGATACACTCGGTCAAATGAAACCCTTTTATCAAAAGTCCTTCAATTGTTCCTTTAGCTACTTCAATTCTGCCGGTGCCATCCTATAGGGTGGAATAGATATAAGTTACGTGCCTGGCATCATATCAATCCCAAAATGAACCTCCCTGTCTGGCGGTATCCTAGGGAGCTCATCAGGAAAGACCTCCAGAAATTCATTCACCACTAGCACAGACTCGAGTGTAGGTGCCTCAGCATCAGTGTCTGTAACCCAAACCGAATGATAGATACACCCCTTGCTAATCATCTACATGGCCTTAAGGTATGAAATAAACTTACCTTTTGGCATCACATTATCCCCCTTCCATTACACAAATGGTTTATTTTTAAATTCAAACCTCACAGTTCTAGGCCGGCAATCGAGCTTAGGAAAACATGAATATAGCCAATCCATTCCCATAATTACATCAAAATAGATCATCCCCAATTCCATGAGATCGTTATCGGTGTCCCGACAACATATCGTGACAACACAACCTCTATAAACTCGTGCATCCACAATATACTAGCCAACCGGAGTAGATAAAGAGAACAACTCAGGAAGTTATTCCGGTTCTATCATAAATTCCATAGAAACATAAGGGGTAGCATAGGACAAAGTAGAATTGGGATCAATAAGAGCATATACATCATAATATTGGACAATCAATATACTTGTGACAACATTTGGAGAATCCTCTGCACTCTGGCGACCACTCATGGCATAGAAATGGCTGGGTCCTCCCGAACTGTACGCACCCTGCCTAGATGCACCACGCCTTGCGGGTGGTGGAGCGCCTCCAGCTGGATGGGGTGTTGAAGATGTAGCAGCTGCAGAACTGGATGGCTATGTTGTGTCCCTGACCACACAATGGTGGGGTGAACGATACTCTCTCTGAATATGACCCCGCAATCCGCACCTGAAGTGAGTTCCACCAATCTTTGAGGATTTCTGAGAACCGTGAATTTAGTTCTGACAGGATGATATACTTTTCTCGTTCCACCAAATTTTTGGTCACCATCCAACTATAGAATCTTGGATCCTTTAAGGCCATTTTGAAACCTTGATGTAATCTAAGATTAAAGTTTGGAATCCAATCACAACAGGTTTTGACGCCATAGGTTCATGTCTTATTTTTGGGATTGGTTCAACCGTCATACCTTCTTGATCCTCCTCAACTTCAGATATTTCTGAGTCCCTTGGTTGGCTCACAAATATTAGGAGATCGTCTTCTTCGGAAGAGTTTCCTGTGGATTCATTGCTTGATTGAGAGTTATCTTCCACTATATCATCGTCTGATGAATTTAGAGATTTCGACCATGTGTTATGTCCTTCTAACATATTTCTTGATTGGGAGACATAGAAGTCTAGAGTCTTCTAATCAGAAATCATCAAATTTTTGGGGTTGGAACCTTTTGAACTTTTGCCTTGATCTCGCCTTTTCATGGTTTGTTACTGGGCTGCAAGACCATCTTTTCTTTCCTAGACCATTTTTGCAATATCAAATTCAGCTTCTTCTTTTAAGGGTTAGGTGAGGGAGATATAATTCTGTGAGGTAGTAGGAAAGGTAGAAAAGGTGTAGTCCAATTTTGGTGGGGAATATGCTTGTGTTGACATAGGGTAGAAGGTAGATTTTGATGGGAAAAGTGGGGGTTTTTGTGACTCAAAGTGGTCATTTCTCAAAAGTTGAATTTGTTCCCTGATTGAACTCGTCTCCTTTTTATTGTTGTTGGAAGAACTAGAAAAGTTAAGTTTCTGGCAGACAAATCTCATATTGTAAAATTTCCAATATTAGCTCCAAGGTTTTGATTAGTCCTGCATGGTGAGACGACGTCTGCTCCACCTCTTTCTCAGTAGTCTTGGTATATAATTTACCATATGATCAGAGGTTTCCCGATAGGGGCCTGCCCATCGATTATAGCTTGATGGTGGTTAAAATATTATAATATTGAATATATATAGACTCTCCCCTCTCTTGACTGAAAGAGACAAAACTACAATGCATATGAAATCCTGATAAGAGAGAACGCCGTAACTTATGAAACTAGGAAAATGTATATAAATTCAGGAATATGAACATCTCTTCATATCTCGTTATCAAACAAATGTACTTACTGGATCATGCCACAATGAAGGAAAATTTTAGCCTTAACATACCTTAACTTCGTTGGGTCCTTAATACCTTCCAAGAAATTCTTAAATAAAATCAACTCAATCTATCACAACATAAGGAGTTTCATAATCAGTGTTGAGTAAAAGCTTTATCTGTAACTTCAACTAGTAGCTCGTTTACGTAAATTTGGGAAACATCTCCCCTGTAACAAGGCCCTCATCCAATACCATATACCAACAACAACAAGAACACAACAATAACAACATGTATGCATCATTTTCCAACCTTATCTCCATCACAATATACCACAAAATAGCCCACAAACCCTAATTACTTTATACATAAAACGACAACCAGAGTAGTGTCAAACAACTTAAAAAATGTAACGACGAATGACCAGCCCACTATTCCATCATTATGTGGTGTTTCTCCATACCTTTCTCCTCCAATACAACATAAAACATGATCACAAGAAGCTAACATGAGTGGACTACAAAACAGTCCACTAAAAATGAAATAAATCAAACTCACGGCTTCTGATCACTCTCCCGTGAGTTCTAACTATTAGGAAATGAATTTATCAACGTTCCCTGATATTTAAAATTTTAAATATAGAAAGTAGGAATTTTCTTCAATATGAAGTACCTTCCAAAACTCAAACTACAAAGAAAAAGAGAGGCGATATAGCGATACTTACGTCGCAGGGATCGTTCTTATGTTATCGCTTCTTGATTTCATATCCAGGATGTTAATCTTCTTTGGAAACCTTGTAGAGAGCTTAAGGGTAAGTTTTTGGGGGTTCTCTGGTCGTGTTATATAAAAAATGAAGAGAAAGACGATTTAAAACCCTATATATCAATTTTTGAAAAGTCAAAGAGGTGCACACGAAACTAAACTTCAAGACCTTCAATTTGGTATATAATATGTCCCATAAAGACCTCATATAACACACGAAATGTATTGCTAAAAGAGCTTCAATGACACACCTACTTGTCACCTATGTAGTCTGCGCAGTCTCACAAAACTATACATATCTCTCTACTCCGATGCCATATCGACAAATGGTTTAATGCGTTAGAAACTATACTCGTAGATCGTCAATTTGATATATGGATAATACCGTAATTCCAAGTACATTGAGATAAATGCTCTGCTATATTTGACCTAATTTTCAACATATCTATCAATGTAAGTGATGATCTTTGCCAACTTTTGTTCCACAACTCGCTTGACTTAAAAACACAACACATGAATATCAGGAGAGAAAAATAAATCATAACATAACCTCCTTATGATTTTGAGAACCCTACTCTCACCCCAAAAAGACATGTTATAACATTCCCAACTTGTCAACTTTGACGAAACTTATTTTCTTAAATTGGTTTAGCTTCTAAGCCTTCCAACCCTCTTGGTACTTGCAGTTCATGATCTTAAATATTTGTAACCTCCAAGTTAACATGATTAACTTACTTTATGTGCTTTCAAAGATGATCCCATTTCAGAGCTTACATCAATTGACTTACGACGTACTCCCACGTACGAAACTATGGGGTTTTAAAAAATGAGGTTCAATTACATTAGATGCGACATGTTGAGATTAAAAATGAAGTGGTCGAGTCTAACTCAAACTACCTACAAATCCAAATGGAATTAGGACAGAACATAGTTCAATTACAAAAATGACTGAATCTGATGAGGATTGCCTTCGTGTTCCTTCCAAAGGAAATAAAGATATGGCGTAGTTTCGAGTACCTACAAAATTGTATTTGGATTTCTTATTACAAAATTAAATGGGGAGAAAGAGAAAAAGATACCGTACATGGGTTGCCTAAGTTTCCCTCTATAGGATGTCAGGTCGATCGTAGTTTTGCTACATCTAAAACCTAACTCTACTATCTTCAAATTTAGTATCTCTTGATTGTGTCTGAGTTGATAGGCTTCGTGCTGAGTCTTCCGTCCATTTCTTCCAAGATTAGAGCTCATCTAGACAGCACTCAGGGGACCACACAAGGACCCTGCCAATTTAGTGCATACTTCCCTTTGGCTTCTTCCCGACGAGGGAATATTTTCTTCAAAACAACTGCCCCAGTATAAATTGGCGAGGTTTTACCGTTTGTTGAATGCACTAGCCATCCTATTTCGGTACAGATGACCATGACATACTTCGTCAATTCTCTTCTAGTCAATGAGCAGGAGTTTTTCATGCCTTACCCCTATCCATTCTGCATCGTCTAACTTTTCTTCTTATATGACTCTCAAGGACACTATCTCAACCTTTGTGAGTATCACAGCTTCAATTCCATATACAAACATGTAAGGCGTTGCTCTAGTGGATATCCTCATGATGGTCCAATAACCTAGTAAGGCAAAGGATAATTTCTCATGCCATTGCCTATAATTGTTCACTATCTCTTGTAGAATCCTTTTGTTGTTTTTGTTGGATGCTTGAAGCGCTCCATTCATTTACGGTCTATAGGTTGTAGAGTTACGATAGACAATTATCAACTTCTCACTAATTTCCCTCATGAGATCACTATTGATATTGGTCACGTTGTTAGTGATGACTGACTCGGTATCTCAATCGGCAGACTATGTTGTTACGGACAAAATCTACCATTACTTTCTTCGTCACGACCTTGTATGTAGAAGTTTCGACCCATTTGGTGAAGTAATCAATTGCTACTAGGATAAAATGATTCCCATTTGATGCAACATGCTCTATAGGTCCGATTACATCCATTCCCCAAGCGGCAAATGGCCAAGGTGAATTCATTACGTTCAGCTCATTAGGTGGAACTCGAACGAAATCTCCGTGGATCTGGCACTAGTGACATTTTTGCACATAGCGGATACTATCACTTTCCATGGTCATCCAACGTATGTGGCTCTTAAAATATTCTTGGCTAAGGTGAAGCCATTCATATGGGTTCCACACGTTCTTGCATGTATTGCTTCTAAAAATTGGGTTGCTTCAGCAGCGTTTACACATTTTAACAAACCCATGTATGGGATTCTCCTATATAGGACTTCACCATTGGGGAAAAAGTAATTTGTCGGCTGTCTAAGCACCTAATTATTACTATTAGCAGCATTCTATGGATACTCTCTTGCTTCAAGGAACCTTTTTATGTTGTACTACAACGACTTACCGTCTTGCTCTTCATTTTCATGTAAACAATACGCTTTCTTATCTTGTATATCTATCTTGATAGAATCGATGTAATTCTTATATAGATGTTGGATCATGGATGACAAGGTTGTGAGAGCATCGACAAACTTGTTCTGAATCAAGGGAATGTGCTTGAATTCGATCTTTGTGAACTTCTTGCATAACTTTTTTACATAGTGCGGGTTGGAAAGTATCTTGATGTTCTTGGTAGTCCATTCTCGTTGAACTTGATGTATCAACATATTAGAATCTCCTAAGACCAGAAGCTCCTTCATGTTCATGTCAATGACTATCCTAATCCCAAGATGCATGCTTCATACTTGGCCATATTATTGGTGCAAGGGAACCTTATATTTGGTGATGCCGGGTAATATCGACCTGATTATAAAATTAGGAAAACCATAATTCCTACTCCTTTAAAGTATGCTACTCCATCGAACAACATTCTCCATCCTGGGTATGATTCTGCAATATCTTCTAGCGAACAACACTTCTTCATCTAGGAAGTATGTAGGGAGCGACTCATAATCCTTGTCTATTAGATTCTCTACAAAGTGGTCAGCTAAAGCTTGTCCTTTGACGGCCTTATGTGTTATTTACACAATGTCAAGTTCGTTGAGAAGAATCTACCATTTGGCCAGTTTTCCTGAAGGCATCTGCTTGAAGGATATACTTGAGCGGGTAAAACTGGAATGTTATATGTGTGGTGTATGCTAACATATAATGCCTTAACTTCTGGAAAATCCATGTCAAGGAACAACAATTGTTGTCTATCAGAGTATATTTGGCCTCACATGGTGTAAACTGCTTGCTAAAGTAGTAGATGGCTTGCTCTTTTCTCCAGATCCCATCGTGTTGTCCTAACACGCATCTAAATACGTTGTCCAAGACTGGTAGGTTTAATAACAATGTCTTTATGGGTTTAAGAGGAGCCAACTCTAGTGGATTTTCCAAGTACTCCTTAATCTTGTTGAAGGCTTTCTGATACGACTGTGTCCATTTTGTAGCAGCTTCTTTTTTCAGTATCTTGAAGATAGGCTCACAAATTACTGTAGACTGCGCTATGAATCGGCTTATGTAATTTAGCCTACCAAGGAAACTTATCACATCCTTCATGATTTTAGGCGGTGGAAATTCTTGAATGGCTCTAATATTTGAATGATCCAGTTCTATATATTTCATGCTTACGATGAAACCATGCAATTTTCAGCAAGGGCTATGAATGCGCATTTTGCAGGGTTCAACTTCAAACCATACCTCCACAAGCATTCGAAAATATTCTTTAGGTTGTCCAAATGTTTTGAACTCTTTTGAGACTTGATAATGGTATCATTCATATATACTTTGTCTCATTGTGGATAATGTCGGGAAAGAGGGTTGTTGTCGCGCCCCTTTTTCATCTCCTTTCGGATTAGTCAGGATTTTTGACATTATTGGGACAACTCATTTCCTTTTGGGAAAAGGGATGTAAGGAATTTGAAGAGTCGCCACCTAACTAATTAAGGTGCGTTAGGGCACCTATTACGGGTCATTTATAACACTAATGGTATAACCTGAGATTGGGTAAGGGCTTGAAGTTACTTTAAGGGGAAGTTATTAGGCAGCCCTCGAAGTCCAAAACTGTGGGTCCCGGCCAAACTTACTTTGTGAATTAGTCAAGTGCAAATAAGCAGTCTAAGCACACATATGTAAAGAAAATAAGATTTTAACAGATAAGCAGTCTAAGCACACATATGTAAATGGGATGATAGGGTCCTAAGTTGTTTATCCTATAGGATCATATCCATGCAGTGCCCAGTAATAATTTCTCAATGAGGGGCTACACGTTGCATTAGCGCACAACTCATCATATCCTTTTACTACCCATTATCACACCTCATAGCGATTATATAGGCGAGTTGATTAAAGAACTCTAAGCGTGCTGTTACCTGTCCCTTCCTTGTGGCCCCGGAGGAGTTTAGGACCTCTAAATCTGGGTAGTTCTAGACAACCCCTAAGGTATTCAAAAGGGAAAAATCTAGGCGACAGCAAATAACACATAGGACTATCAAATAGGGGAAGTAGTTAAGGGGCTCATGTTTGCCTCCACATATATAGACAAATAAGTAGCACGCCTCAAAAATAGATTCAGGTAATTTCATATAAAGAGTCCTAGGACAGGATGTCTAGGTGAACATTAATATACAGAATATGGAACACTGTTTTACAAATTCAATGGCGGTGTCCTAATCAGTTTGCCTACTGATTTTAAATCCTGTAAAACTTAGCAATAAACAATCAAAAATACAGTTTCCAATTTTATGCAAGGAGATTAATTACCTAAGGCTTGCCTAGGCGCGAGACTATACGCAATCACAGTTACAGGATCTATTTAAACAATTTGAGATTATTTCAACCTATGGGCATGCTGATCTAGGTGATACAGATTATAACAAGTGATTTATACTAGTTTGTATTTAGAGACAATGATACCTACGCATGAGGCTATTTTAAACCTTTTCATAGACAATTATTTATCTAGTCAAAATAGACATGATACAAAATAGATGCAAATAGAGTCCTAAGAATAGGATATTTAATGCACACGGAGATGACTATTTTATTAGGCAGTTTTAATAGCCTAGTGGCATGATTTCTAAATGATCATGAATTATACAGAATCAGAAATAGAGTGATGGTTTACCACATGTTTCTAATATGAAAAGCAGTAAATGTGAGTGCCCTAAAACAGGATATCTAATGCATAGATTCAACATAGTTTTAATGCAAATAACATAGCAATCCTAGAACATGATTTCTAGTGCATCACACAAGCCTAGAACATGATTTCTAGAGAGGATTAGCATAATGTAAATCCTAAAGCATGATTCCTACCCAACTTTACCCCACAGGATCATATCGCTACCCTCTCTTTTCACTAGTTACCCCAATATCTGTTTACAAAGGATTATTACAGACCAAAATTAAATAAATTACACAAATGAGATATAGATCAAACTATAGGGAGCCTGAAGCAGGCCCAAAGAAAAACCTGAGAGTACCAGGCCCTCAGTAGTCTCAACTGCCAAGGATTTCATAGCCAATTTTGTGTCTAGGTGTGTCAGAGTTCCCTAAGGACCTCAAGGATCTTGGGCAGTGCTCACTCCTAGACTTTTCACAATATGGAATAAATATGTGCATTGTGGAATGGCCATCCCCAGTGTGCCAGTGTTCAAAGGAATCTCAAAGGGATCCCAAGGCAGTACACACACTGGAGGGGCAGAACCTATTGACTTAAGAGTGAAGTGAGAGTTCTTGACATAGTTTTGATAAGTTTTTGATAAGAAAATAGTATAGCAATGACTTTAGGAGTGAAAAGATTTCTGAAATAGAAACTAGTTTAGTAGTGAAAAACAGTTTGAGAAGAATACTAAAACACTTTTGAAATCAGCAAACAATCAATTGGTCATAGAACACCCAGATTCAGAAACACTAAACAAACATATTTCAAACAGGGATGAAGGAGTTGGGGACACATAGAATTCACATTAAAGGAACACATGAGAGGGTACAGGGAGACATATAGACAGCAAATGCATAGAACACTTAGGAGCTTTATAGAATTAACATGTTAGTCATGATGGTAGGTAATTCAGACATAGAGCAAGGTTGCAGTAAAGCCATATTGAAAGCAAAGGGGGTACTGGACAGAATTAGACACAAAACTAGAGTCAGTTGATTGCCTTAAGAGATTAGGTGACTTAGCATGATCTCATCAGTAAATGGGAATAGGCAAGGGGTAAATAGACTTGTTGGACAAACATCAAATAAACAATTATAGTTTGTACATGCTAATTACATATTGAACAAGACAGGATTAGACATGCTAAGCAAAGCAGTAAACAGGAACATGGATTGAGTTCATAACTAATGAACCAGTGCAGGAATGAAGCTAATAGAGTTTACGTTTCAAAATCTAACCAGAGACATACTAGTTAAGGAAGAGAGCACAAAATGTAAAGCAGGTGCAGTTAAATATCTAGCCTTGGCTTGTAGTCGGCTAGATCAGTGATTATCACAAGTAACAGAGAACAAAAGAGAGTTTGCGTGTAAGTGTGTGTTATGAACTTTAGTTTTATTTGTTTGGTAGTGAGAATAGAGGAGTGTATATATAGCAGTTTAGGACCAGGGCAGAATAAGGTAAAACAAATCAACACTCAGCAATTAAGGAAATCACATAACAAATTACACACAAAATCAACATAGTCTTCCCTTAATTAAGGGTAACTACTCAACGGTAAACCACAGGAGATATTTAAGGAAAGAAATTCAAATCAGACGTAAGTAAAGAGTGAGCAATTAGGGGATAAATAAGCAAGAGTCTAATTAAGGAAATAATCGTGAAGAATTAGTGAATATTACAGGTAGTCAAATAAGGTAACAAGACCAATTAAAGTCATAAACAAGGGAATAAATAAGGGATTATGCACATAAGATTTAACGGAGCGAATCAGTAAATCAAAATACAAAGTAATACTGATTTATGGGGAGAAAATATTAGTTTCCACAAAATAGACAAATAGGCTAAATAAAATTTCACAAACACATAGAAATTAGCCGAAGAATCGACTCATAAACCTTAATAGAGATGAACTAGGGTAAAAATCACAAGGCACTGAATTAGACTAAGGGAAAAGCGTGTAAGTCAAAGCACAGAATGAAACAATGCAACAAGTAACATGGCAAAGTAACATGTCAAAGTAACATGGCAAAACACAGAATCAAATCAAAGCATCAGAAAATTAAAGTTTTCACATAAATCGACCAGGCTTAGGCAGCCTTAGCATAAATCGATCAAAAGCACATAAGAACAAACTATTAAACATTCAAAAATCAAAAAACCTTTTAGAAGATGTCTTAGGGTAAACCCTAGTTTAGCAAAAACGGGAAATCAGTTGAAAAACCAGAAAACTTTCAAGGAAACATGTGAAAGTTGTTCGATTCGTCTCAGATCTGTATATCGGAGATAAAAATTAGGGTTTTTAGAAAGAGCAATAGAGATGAGAACATAGGCTTAGAAACCTATAGGTTTAGGCAAAAATAGAAAGATCTTACTCAAAATCGAGCCATGGCGTCCTGAAACAGGCGAGACAGGATCAAAGTCATAAGTTGACTGGCCTGGTCCCTTGAGTACCTCAGAGACAGCAAACCCAGCGTAAGAGAGCCTTGAGAGGCCTGGGGGCGGTGAGGAACCACCATGGTTGACAGTGGAGAGTGACAATGAAGGAGAGTTAGAGTTATATCAGAGAGGATTTGGAGAGGAGGGGAAGGGGTGACGATGGAATGTAAGAGAGAGAATGAGGGGTTTGGGGAGGGGGTAATTTAGGTATATTAAGGTAAGGGGAAATCCGGACCGTTGAGAAAAAATGATCAATGGCCAGGATTCATCTATATTGGGTTGGGTTATATAAGGTTTTGCACCTATTATATTGGGCTGGTTTAGTTAGGTATTTGGGCTAGTTTTATAAGGCTGAAATCGAAATAGAAATGGTCATTTGTTAAATACCCCAAATAAATTAACTAAAATAGTTTGTAAAATAATTACTAATTATAAAAAATGAATTTCATGCATACAATTTTTTTAAAATTGTTATTTAGCATTTAAAAATATAAAGGACTAATTTCTGGTGGAAAAAATAATGCAAAATTGTATGCATGGGCTATAATTGCAAAGTTATTGCAATTGTAGCCAAAAGGTACCAAGTTGGCTATTTATAGAATAATTTGGACTTAATAAGCCCATAAATATTAATATTAAATCAAGAAATATTTTGAAATCATTTGTGATGAAATCTTATGATTATTTATTAGAAATAAAATACTGGGTAAATTGATAAAAATATGAAATTGTGAAAAAATACCAATTGATGCCAATGCATGATTTTGAAGGCATATATGCAATTAAAAAATTATTTCGGTAAAAATTGGATATCAACAGTTGTCATGTCCCTCATGTAAGTAGAACCGGTGTTCTTGAGGCTGAATGGCATGAGTCTATAGCAGTAAACTCCCCAAGGCATAGTGAACGCCGTCTTCTCTACATTTTATTCATCCGACGAAACAATCCACGAATGACCGTAGATTATGCTTCGCGCAGTTGTCAATGATGATATGAATATTTGGTAAAGGAAAATTATCCTGATCATCCCATCCTTTATTCGTAACGGTACGATATTTGCTAACCATGTAGGATAATTGATAACCCTCACCACGTTTGCATCTATTTCCTTGGTTACTTCTTTTTTATCTCCTCAAACTCAATTCTAGCTTGAACTTTCCGGGTTTTTGTTCGACTGGCGATTTAGCAAGATCAGTAGGCAATTAATGCAAAATGATGCCCGTGCTTAATCCAGGCATGTCTTCATATGACCATGTGAATATGTCGATGTACTGTCGGAGGAGTTCGACCAATTCTTATTTCTACTCTACTTCTAGATGGATGTTGAATCCGGTTTCTTTCATGTCGCCTTCTCTTCCTATGTTGATTACTTCTGTCTCCTCAAGGTTAGGTTTTTATGGCTTTCCAGCTATTTGATCTGTTGTGGGAGATTATCTGGCACCATGCTTTCCTTGTATTGCTCGTAATCTGGATCGCTTTGATCGAGGGTTTTGTTACATGTCCCAATCGCTGAGGGTTCTTATCATTTTGATTACTGAACATAAAAGTATAAATGAAGCGATAAATAAGTTTGAAATAATTTTAAGAAAGCATTTCTTTTTTTTCATCAAAGGAGGAACTCCCGAGAGTTCGAAGAGGAAAATGACAAAATAGTACAGGAGGGGTTCAAGCCTCAATTGACCATGTGCTTATTTCAAATGTTTTACAATTCTGCACACCAAGACTCCCGGCAAACCAAAGACGGGTTGACGGTCTAATTTTTGCAAGTCCTCTGCTAGTTCGGCAATCCAAATGGTCGGTGTCTTGATATAAACTTTGTCACAACATTCCATGACCATGGTCACGATCAACCTTCACATTCCATCGATGATATAGTCCTCTGGTGTTGAGACTTTTACCCGAAACACGCTATGCACAAAATATTTCTTCTCGAAGCTACCGATACAAGTCTTTCCAATCACAGGCTGATACATTATGCCAGCTCTACCTTTCTACCCACTTCGCTCCACCAGTTTTTTTATCCAGTTGATCGGGATCTCTAGCCCGGTTCCAGGTCTTTTCCGTACTTCATCATTTCTCTCACAGCCATCTTTGATCTGTATGGTGGCTGCATACCAGATTTTGCTTGGCCTCTTCTATATTCATGATTTGCATGATCTCGATCACATGAATAGTGATACCGTCTAATCCTTCACCGTGGAGGGAACTGCATGTTCCAGGTAAACTGACTGGCTCCATTCATCGTGGATTAAAATATCTTGACAACCCCACTCGAGCTTCATGCATTGGTGTAGGGTAGACGGGACTGCCATTGCCATGTGTATCCAAGGTCTTCCTAGCAACAAGTTATATGAGGATAAAATGTCCATCACTTGGAACAATATGGGAAACTCAACTGGTCAAATCTGCATAGCAAAATAGATTTCCCTTGTGATGTCTTTCTATGACCAATCAAAAGCTCTTACCCTCACATGACTTTTTTTACTTCTCTCAAATGAATACCCATCTCTCATAAAGTAGAGAACGGGCAGATATTGACTCCTGATACTCCGTCAATAAGTACTCGGGACACCACCTTATCCCTACAGTTTACGGTGATATGTAAAGCATTGTTGTGACCCACGCCCTATATAGGAAAATCATCTCTTCGGAAGGTAGTCATATTTGCTTCAACCATCTTCCTGATGGTTGCCGCCAATGCCTCATCGGTAGTGTTGCTCGGCACAGTTACTCCACTTAACACATTCATCAAGTCATCTTTGTGGCTGTCAGAACTCATAAATAGATCCATGATTGATATTTGCGCAGGGGTTTTCTTAAATTGTTCCTCCATAGAGTATTCTTTGGTTGAAATATTCTTCTAGAATTCTGCAGCCTCCGGATCTATTATATTGCTTATCTAAATCTATTTCCTTCCTGGATTCCCTCGGTTTACTTCCTCTGGAGCGTAATACCTCCCTGACCTGGTCATTCCATGAGCCGCTATAGAATCCTTCATCTTTGCTTTCCCTGTCTGCTAATATGTTCATGGGGCTATCTTGTATTCACGATCCTCTTCAACCCTGATGGCAGTGATGGACTATTTCTAGTAGTCTGGGCCATAACTATAGGTATTAACTATATGGTGATCATTGGAGTCCTTCGAGGTGGGACCCTTGCACCCTCAGTGTTTCCTATTGTGACGATGGTTCCTTTGAGGTCATATTCTTCATCAAGGGTGATCAAATTAGGTCCTTGATTTTGTTGACATTCGGCAGAGCTGGGGTGTACTTAATTGCTCCGCTTTTGCTGAGTGACTCAATTTCATTATTTCTATTTCAAGTAATCCACAGCATCAAACCTCAGTACATTTGAGTGGTAGATGCACCGTTTGGCTGCATCAAAATATTTTGAAGGATACTCAAGAATCCTTCCTTCTATTGGATGTATCAAGCCTGCTCTCTTCGGTCTTTCAAAAGTTGAGCCAAAGATTCGGCAATCGGGCTGTAGTTTCTAGGACCTTTTTCCTTCAAATTTGGGTGAGGTCGGGGTGCATAGGTGGTTTATGAGTGGTAGTTTGGAATGGAGCATATGGTCCTGGTGGATTTGGATTTGTGTGGGCACTGTTTATACCCAACTTTGACCTCACATTCCTCAAATAGTAAATAGATTTTCAAAATATTATTTTTTTCATCCATTATTTAATTTACAAGGTTTATGCAAACATTTTATATAATTTTTCATAATTTAAAGCTTTACAATCAATTTTCTTGCATTTAAATTGTTCAAATATTTATTAATTACCCTTTCAAATTATTTTGTGATGACTTAATCATCCAAGATTATTATTTGTATCCACATATAGGTTTCATAATATTTTTTACCTCATTTTATACATTTATATTTTGTATTATCAGGCTATTTACATAATTTTGCAATAATAGCCCATGTTCATACATAAGTGCTCTTTTATTACATTATTTGTGTCAAAGTAGAATTTTATATTTTTATAATGCTAAATTATTATTTTCAATTATTTTAGTGCATACATTATATATAGATTTATTTATTAATTACTTTAATAAATTATTTTTGATAAATTGTGTGTATTTAAGTAGTAGCTCAGTTTTAAGCCAAATTAAGGACCAAAATTGGCCCAGTACCTTAGCCTAATAGTTCCAGCCCAAAACACATGACCCATAAATCTAAAACCTGGTTTGTTCCCTTCTCCACGACCAACCCCGTTCCAAATTTTAATCATGGCCGTTGATCTCGCAAGATCAACGACCCTCATTCATCCTCCCCTTGCAAAGCATGTTCAGTATTGCAAGATTTCTTTCAATAACCTTTACTGACTTGGTTACTTTTTGCTTTTTTTTCTTTTGATTATTCCCATTTCCTAAGGTTGGTTCGTTCATACTGGCATCGTCAGCATATCACACTAGATCCAAAGATCCCCCACCTCCTCCTCCACCAAGTGATCCTAAAGAATAAGCAAAGGGAAAGGGAAAATGGACGATTTGAGTGGTATCGGAAAGGATAACGCCAACATAGCAGAAAATGTCTATACTTCAGATGGTTGGAGCACCCCAATACAGAATTAACGGGTCTTACGACTGGAACAAAAGGTTTTGGAGCTACAAGGAGAACTTGAGCAGGTCCGAAACTTGGGAAACCTCTCTCTCACTCAAAATGTCCCTGATATCAACCAACAAAATCCAAACACCCAGAACCAAGCACCACCACAAAACCCACAAAACCAAAACCCGCTGTTAAACCCTCCCGCTCCACACCAGTACCCTACACCTCCCCAAAACCTTAATCCTACTCCAGTACCAACACCGCAACAACATCATCACCACCCAACCTAATACGACAAACTACCACCTATCATACTCCCCAGAATATACCACAACCCACTCCTGACCTCCAAAACTCAACAAATGATCACCCTTATGCCCAGATCCCCGGAGTCCTTCAAAGCAACCCGATATACGTGGAGACCTTACCCCACATCCCACAATAAACCCTATATATTCCCGAGTCGACCAAGAAGGACCTGCTCATCAAGAATATGGCGAAAGAACTCAAGAACTCTTTGGAAGAGTTCAGAATGTCGAAGTTGGTAAAGGCATCGAAGGTTTGAATTATGAAGAATTGTGCATTCAGCCAGTTGTAGAGCTACTGGAGGGGTACAAACCTCCCAAATTAGATATGTTGGATAGAACCGGTAATCCAAAAGTGCATTTGAGGACATATTGTGAATGGTTTGTAGGAGTGGGAAGAAATGAACAAATCTGCATGAAGTTGTTCATGCGAAGCCTCATAGGAGATGCAATGTCCTGGTACATTAGTCAGAATTTGAAGAAGTGAATGCGCTGGGTAAGCATGGCATCGGACTTTATGGACAAATTTAGGTTCAATATAGAGAATGCACCAGATGTTTTCTACATTTAGAACGCCAAAAAGAAATCGATAGAAACCTTTCATTAATATGCTGCCTGGTGGAGATCTGAGGCTGCAAAGGTAAGACCAGTGCTTGAAGAAGAACAAATGAACAAGTTCTTCGTCCGAGATGAAGACCCGCAGTTTTATGAAAGGTTGATGGTTCTTGAGAACCACAAATTCTCCGACTTCATCAAGCTAGGAGAAACAATAGAAGAAGGGATTAAAATTGGGATGGTGACGAATTTTGAAGCACTGCAGGCTACAAACAAAGCCTTACAATTGGTTGGAATTTCAAAGAAAAAAAGAAGTAGGTGTTGTCATGGTGGCCCAAGGTCCTAAATCTCCACTCAGATAACAAACACCTCCACCCACATATCAACCTTCACCCCATAGATACCAACAACCCGCTACCACATACCATGCCTATAACACTCAACCCGCATATTACCATTCAACTTTGCCAGCCCGCCAAAACTACCAAAACCACGACCAAACTTCGACCACAGACCGCCTAGACAATACACCCTGATCGCTGAGACTATAGACCAATTTTATGAGATATTAAAGGCTGCTGGTTATGTCACTCCCATCCCTGCCATTGCTATGGAGAATTCTTCTTAGTGGATCAACTCGAACAAGACATGTGCCTAATATTCGGGTATGAAGGGTCATACAATTGATGAGTAACGCATACTGAAGGACAAGATTCAATCACTAATCGACAACAAGGTCATACAAGAAAAGGAAACTGCACCAAACATGCACAACATTCTTCTTCCAGATCACAGAGGTGAGGGAGTTAATGTAATAGAGACTGATGAAGAATGGGATCCGGAAGCGTCAATCGTACTCATCCGGGAAGGGGATGATCCTAAAACATCCCCGGTCACCCTCTACGCCAGTTGTGGTACAAACCCAAGCACTATTTGAGGTCGAAGTAACTGCACCCTTTATTGTGATGGTATCTCCCACACCATCCTACAAGTCTGATGCCATACCATGGAATTTTGTTGTGGAAGCCAGGAGAAAGGGGAAAGCAAAAATGGAGGAGACATGTACGACACAAGGCATTGCCAGAACTGGCAGGATCTATATACTTGAAAACTTGGGAGAACAAGCAAGGTAACTGCATCCAAACCACCTATTGTCGAGACAGGTACTGATGACCATTGGAGGAATGTAAAAGCAAAGGAGTACTCTATTGTTGATCATCTGAACAAAACCCCCGCTCAGATATCCATTTTGTCGCTGCTGCAAAACTACGAGACACACAGGAATGCCTTGTTGGAAGTGCTGAATGAAGCTTATGTACCGAACAAAATCACTAGTGGGGAGATGGCCAACATGGTTGGGCAGGTACTGGAAAGACACAAAATCACTTTCCATGAAGATGAGTTGCCACTAGAAGGACTAAGTCACAACACGGCGTTGCATATCATAGTGCGATTTGAGGAAAAT
The DNA here is from genome assembly GCA_005239525.1 of Nicotiana knightiana. NCBI lineage: Eukaryota > Viridiplantae > Streptophyta > Magnoliopsida > Solanales > Solanaceae > Nicotiana > Nicotiana knightiana. Next base: position 226,833 of record ML406345.1, read on the forward strand.
TCATCGCCAGGGTCCTAATAGACAGAGGATCCAGTGTCAACATATGTCCACTGACCACTCTAAAGAGGTTGGATAAAGGCCTACACGAGATACGAAGCACGAATGTGAAAGTATTCGATAGATCTCAAAGGTCCACAATCGGAGATATCAACCTCAACCTACAAATGGGCTCAACTTGGTTCGATGTCGAGATCCAAGTGCTAGATATATCTACTACCTATAATCTATTGTTAGGATGACCATGGATACATGTCGTTGGGGTAGTGGCTTCTACTCTGCATCAGGCTGTGAAATATGAATGGAATTATCAAGAAGTGATTATCCATGGGGATGGAAGCAACCCTATCTACACCAATCAGACCGTTCCAATCATTGATAATAGGAAGAATCAGGGTGGAGAGACATAACATCGCATTGAGCGGGTCAATGCAATTGAAAAGGACAAATGGTGGAGCAATAAGATAGAAAGAATATTACTATGGACAGGGTATAAACCTGACAATGGTCTTGGCAAAACCTCCAAGGGATCACCAAACCAGTACAACTGAAGCGTCATGGTATGACTTTTGGGCTTGGGTATGAATATACTTGGAAAAATTACCAAGATTGATCACCGCAATGGCATGGTCCTTTTTATCAACTGAAAAACCGGTACCATCTTTAGAACATACATTCCAACAAGCAGAAATGATGTGGGGATTTGAGGAAGATAAAATCTTAACCGGCATGATGAATTTATTTCTGGATGAAGAAGATATGGATTGCAATGCAATGGTTAAGGAGGAGGAGGAAGACCTTATCATTTAGACTGTGGAAAGAGGAACCATTCTCAAGAATTGGACTGCTGCACCATCCCTGGCCCGTCGAGTTCCTTGGTAGCCTGGAAAATTAGCATCAATTATTTTAAAATAGTTTTGAGGATTTAAAACATTTTCAGCATTTTGTTTTGAAAGTAATTTGTTTTGTAATTATTGCTCGAGTCGTCGAGCCATACTTGTTGACGTTTCAAAGATCTTGTTAATGCATTGCTATTTTTTGTATTTATTATTATTATCCTTTACAACATTATTATTTCCTATCCTGATGAACCTATAACTGTGACATGCAATGCGACAACGCAACACAAGGATAATGATTTAGAGGATCTGGAAGATGATGTAATACCTAAGGAAATCGTCAGAGAGGTGGAAAAATTTGAGAACAAGACTAAGTCTAATCTAGACGACACTGAGATAGTTAACTTAGGAGATTCCATAATAGTCAAGGTAACATGTATAAGCATTCACCTATCACCGTCAGAGAAGGAAGAGTATGTCTGATTCCCAAAAGAGTATGAATATATCTTTGCATGGTTATACGATGATATGATTTGTTTGAGCACATCCTTAGTGGATCACAAGCTACCTACCAATCCCATGTGTCCCCCGATAAAATAGAAGCTCAAAAAGTTCAAGCCAGATATGAGTTTGATGATAAAAGTGGAAGTCACTAAGAAAATCAAAGCCAAGGTTCTCAGAGTGGTTGAGTATCCGACTTAGTTGGCCAACATCATGCTGGTTCCGAAGAAGGATGGGAAAGGTAGAGTATATGTTGACCACCGAGATTTAAATAGGGCATGTCCCAAAGATGATTTCCCGCTGCCCAATATACAATACTGATTGACAATTGCGCTAAGCATGAACTCAAATCCTTTGTGGATTGCTTCGCGGGATATCACCAAATCGGATGGTTGAAGAGGATGCCGAAAAGACAGCCTTTATCACATCGTGGGAATGTACTGCTACAAAATGATGTCGTTTGGTTTAAAAAATGTTGGAGCCATCTACATGAGGGCCATGAAACTATCTTGAATGACATGATACACAAGGAAATAGAGGTGTAAGTGGATGAAGTCATCTTCAAATGCAAAAGGAGTACATATCACATAGAAGATTTGAAGAAATTATTTTATCTACTTCGAAGGTACAATCTGAAACTGAATCCCGCAAAGTGTGACTTCGGAGTCCCTGCTGGAAAAATGTTAGGGGTCATCGTCAACCGCCGAGGGATTGAGTTAGTCCTGTCAAAGGACAAAGCCGTCTAGGACTTGCCACCTCCGAAGAGTAAAAAAGATGTGATGAGCTTTTTAGAGCGTCTCAATTACATCAGTTGTTTCATAGCATAGTCGGTTGTGTTATGAGAGCTGATCTTCAGAATGCTGAAGAAAGATACTGCAACAAGCTATTCTGAAGGGTTCCAGAAAGCCTTCGACAAAATCAAGAATTATTTATTTAAACCACCCGTTCTTGTCCCGCCAGAACCAGGAAGACCTCTGCTGCTTTATTTGACCGTGTTGGAAGGGGCTTTTGGTTGTGTTATGGGACAACATTATGAGATTGGAAGAAAGGAGTAGGTGATATATTATCTAAGTTAGAAATTCATGCCTTACAAAGCCTGATACTCTTTGCTAGAGCGCACCTGTTGCGCTTTGACATGGATAGCTCAAAAGTTGAGGCATTATTTCTGTTCATACACCACATATCTCATATCAAGGATTGATCTGCTGAAATACATCTTCGAGAAACCCATGCTTACGGGTACGTTGGAAAAATTGTAGATATTGTTGAGTGAGTTCTGCATCATCTATGTAACTCAGAAGGTGGTCAAAAGACAAACGTTGGCAGAAAATCATGTACACGGAGAATACGAACCACTTAAAACATATTTTCTCGATGATGAGGTATCATTTGTAGGAGAATATATCAATGAGGCATACGACCGTTGGAGAATATTCTTCGACGAAGCTGAAAACTTCAAATGAGTGGGTATCAAAGTTGTCTTAGTATCAAAAATCGGCCAACACTATCCGGTATCTACAAAACTTAGATTTCCATGTACCAACAATATGGCAGAATATGAAGCTTGCATCTTGGGACTCATGTTGGCTATTAACATGAATGTTTAGGAGTTGCTGGTAATTGGGGATTTCGATCTTTTGGTGTATCAGGTTCTAGGAGAACGGGCTATGAACAACACTAAGATATTGCCATATTTGCACTGCGTATAAGAGCTGATCAAGAGGTTCACAATGATAGAGTTCAAACATGTTCCAAGGATTCAGAATGAGTTTGCAGATGCGTTGGCCACTTAATATTTCATAATACAACACCCCGACAATAACTTAATCGATCCTATTCCAATAGGAATTCATAAAAACCGACTTACTATGCTCATGTTGAATAAGGGGGTGATGGAAATCCGTGGTTCAAAGACATCAAGGAATATTTGGCAAAGGGAGAGTATCCAGAGCATGAAACCCTTACTCAGAAGCGCACACTCCAAAGGTTAGCCAACCATTTCTTTCAAAGAGAAGGAATTCTATACAGAAGGACCCCTAACGTGGGGTTACTACGGTGTTTCGATGCCAAGGAGGCATCCAAATTGCTCGAGGAAATACATTGTCGGAACATGCAGATTGCACATGAATGGTTTCGTCCTAGCCAAGAAAGACTGAGAGCAGGGTATTTCTGGATGACTATGGAAACAGACTACATCAAATATGTTCAGAAGTGTCATCAATGCCAGATACATGCTGATATGAAACGAGTGCCACCCAATGAGCTTAATGCAACAAGTGCACCCTGGCCTTTCTCAGCTTGGGGAATGGATGTCATCGGTCCAATCGAACCCGCTGCTTCAAATAGGCATAGGTTCATTCTAGTGTCCATTGACTATTTCACAAAGAGGGTTGAAGTCGCATCTTACAAAGTTGTAACTAAGAAGGTCATCGCAGATTTCGTTCGGGTCTCATTGTGTTTCCGTTTGAAGTTCCATAGTCAATCATCACCGATAGTGCCGCCAATACCAACAGTGATCTAATGAAGGCCATGTGTGAAACTTTCAGGATCAAGCTAAGAATTCCACAACATACATGCCACAAATGAATGGAGCTGTAGGGGCCGCCAATAAGAACATCAAGAAATTACTAAGGAAAATGGTAGACAATTACAAGCAATGGAACAATAAGTTGCCATTTTCTCTGTTTGGGTATCGTACCATGATTCGCACACCAACTGAGGAAACTTCCTAATTACTGGTCCATGGTAGGGAGGCGGTTATTCCTGCTAAAGCAGAAATCCATCCTCTAAGAATCATACAAGAATCCGAACCCACCGACGCAGAATGGGTACAGATCCGCTTCTCATTGATGGAAAGAGAATGAATGTAGTATGTCACGGTCAACTCTATCAGAACATAATGGCCAGAGCTTTTAACAAAAAGGGCAGACAAAGGCAATTCACACCGTGGCAGTTGGTGCTAAAGTGGATCTTCCCACATCAGGATGAAGTCAAAGGTAAATTCTCACCCAACTGGCAAGGTCCTTACATGGTTCATCAAGTATTAACGGGAGGAGCACTCATACCTGCAGAAATAAACAGAGAGATTTGGCCAAAACCTATCAACTCAACGCGGTCAAGGGATACTATGTTTAGGATTGTTTATATTTCTTCACTTGATGTAACTGAACTATGCTTGACCTGATTCCCATTTAAGAGGGGATACATAGGTAGCCCTATGGTTTCGATCACATATTAATAAAATCTTCATTGTCCCATGATCTGAAACTAGGGCAAGATCGCAAGTTTAGCCGACTTCATCATATGTGGAACAACCAAAAGAATTGCATTTAAACAGGGGCAATAATGTGAGAGGAACCCTCAAAACTCCAAATCAAGTAGGTTGCAATGTCTCTAAATGAGCCACAGTCGCCGGTTCATCTAAAATTATTTGATACTATAATACATTTCAAACAACTACATTTTTGCAAAAAACTTGTCAAATGCATACATATTTTTCGAAAACTTTGTTTCTGTGACAGCCTAAGGTTACCTAGGGTGACTCAAGCAGGGCCTCAAGGCAAGAAGTCTAAGCAAGGAGTCAAGAGCACGAACCAACCTCCCCCCGCACACTCACGATTTTTCTTTAAATGCAGGCATGATAAACACAACATTCACGAATACATATGCACATCAAATAACTACCTTCATGACGACAAGTTACCAAACGCAAGCATATCCAAATAAGAAATACTTCACTCTCTCTCATCACTCTTCCTGCATGAGGCTAAGCCCTGCCTCCCGTAATTGCACGAGGCTAAGCACTGTCTTTCCTTGCATGAGACGAAGCGTTGTATCTTTTTGTTGCATGAGGCTAATCCTTGCCTCCCTAATTGCATAAGGCTAATCCTTGCCTCCCTAATTGCATAAGGCTAAGCACTACCTTTCCTGCATGAGACTAAGCATTTTCTCCTCTTATTGCATGAGGCTAAGCACTTCCTCCCTAACTGCATAAGGATAAGCACTACCTTTCTTGCATGAGACTAAGCAGTGTCTCCTCTTCTTGCATGAGGCTACGCACTGCCTCCCTAACTGCATAAGGCTAGGCACTGCCTTTCCTTGCATGAGGATAATCATTGTCTCCTATTCTTGCATGAGTATAAGAACTGCCTCCTTAATTGCATGAGGTTAAGCACTGCCTTTCCTTGCATGAGACTAAGCATTATCTCCTATTTTTGCATGAGGCTAAGAACTGCCTCCCATATTGCATAAGGCTAGGAACTGCCTTTCCTTGCATGAGTCTAAGCATTGTCTCCTCTTCTTGAATGAGGCTAAGAATTGCCTCCTTAATTGCATGAGTCTAAGCTCTGTCTTTCCTTGCATGAGACTAATCACTGTCTCCTCTTCTTGCATGAGGCTAAGCCCTGCCTCCCCCATTGCATCAGGCTAAGAACTGCCTTTCCTTGCATGAGACTAAGCATTGTATCCTCTTCTTGCATGAGGCTAAGCATTGCCTCCTTAACTACATAATCTAAGCACTGCCTTTCCTTGCATGAGACTAAGCATTGTCTCCTCTTCTTGCATGAGGCTAAGCCCTGCCTCCCCCATTGCATCAGGCTAAGCATTGCCTTTCCTTGCATGAGACTAAGCATTGTCTCCTCTTCTTGCATGAGGCTAAGTATTGCCTCCTTAACTACATAAGACTAAGCACTGCCTTTCCTTGCATGAGGCTAAGCATTGTCTCCTCTTATTCCATGAGGCTAAGCATTGCCTCCATAATTTCATGAGGCTATGCACCGCCGTTCCTTGCACGAGACTAAGCATTATCTCCTCTTTTTGCATGAGGCTAAGCACTGCCTCCCAAATTGCATAAGACTAAGCATTTCCTTTCCTTGAGTGAGACTAAATACTATCTCCACTACGCTACCTGAGACCTAACACTATCTCTTTGGTCACCCAGGTCTAAGCGCTGCCCTCATCTCACACAAGACTATGCCTTGTCTTGTATCGTCCTTGAAAGCATCATATATTTGCATATCATGGGCTATAACATCATCATTCTTGTCCAAAGGTGTCATAGTACGAAGGCATCATCCTCATAGCTGGGAGACACCATTCTATGGACAGAGGATCTCTCAAAATTGCACATCATTATTCAAAGACGTTATAGTCCAGAGGCACCATCCTCATGGATTGAGGACACCATTTCATGGCCTGCGAATTCCTTATTATACGCTTCATGGCCTAGGATGTCATGGTCTAAGGACATCATCCTCACTGTCCAAATACAACCTTCAGGGTCCAAAGAGAATTTGCATCACGGTTAAATTTATGCAATAACCCATATATATATTCGCATGCACCGTATTTTAAGTTTTTCAGGTAATTCAGGTGGTAACCATTCTAAAAATGGAAGCAATCTTCGCTCCGGTTTCGTTCGTAACATTCATATCCTTCAATTGTTTCAAATGTAACCAACCAGCAGTAATTGCCTACCACTTACTCTGTGACCGTTCAGATTCTTCCTTGTGAAACGTCCATAACGTCTCAAATTCACATTCATGACTCCGCTTACGATACTATCCTACCCAAAAATATCCTTTTCGAAACATGCGACCACTCTTGTAATAACTCCATCGATTTCATTCACCGTTAGATCCAAAACTACACACGACCTGATTCCCGTAACACCAGGGATATGTAGAAAACTAAACAACCAAGGTCCAACCTATTTTTCAAATCACATCATTCGCATTCAATTCGGCCAAACTTGGTCATCATTTTCTTTACCCGACAACTCTTTCATCATTCCCGGGTAAATGGTGGCACCTGTTGATACCCAATTTTGACCTCACATTCCTCAAATAGTATATAGACTTTTGAAATGTCATTTTTCATCCATTATTTAATTTACAAGATTTATGCAAACAATTTCAATAATTTTAAAGCTTTAAAAGTGATTTTTTGTCATTTAAATTATTCAAATATTTATTACTTACCCTTTCAAGTTATTTTGTGATGACTTAATCATATAAGCTTATTATTTGTATCCATACATAGGTTTCATAATAATTTTTACCTCATTTTATACAGTTATATTTTGTATTATCAGGCTATTTACATAATTTTGTAGTAATAGCATATGTTCATGCATAAGTGCTCTTTTATTACATTATTTGTGTCAAAGTAGAATTTTATATTTTTATAATGCTAAATTATTATTTTCAATCATTTTAGTGCATAAATAATATTTTTATTTACTTATTAATTACTTTTTATAAATTATTTTTGATAAATTGTGTGTATTTAAGTAGTAGCCAGTTTTAAGCCAAATTCCGGACCAAAATTGGCCCAGTACCTTAGCCCAATAGTCCCAGCCCAAACCAAATGACCCATTAATCTAAAACTCGATCTGTGCCCATCTCCACGACCCGCCCCGTTCCAATTTTTAATCTCGGAGGTTGATCTCGCAAGATCAACAACCCTCATTCATCCTCCCCTTTTAATTATCCCATCACCCTAACCCTAATCCCATTTCCCCCACTCTAGCGGCCTTTAAACACTCCCTTTTTTCCTTTAAAGAAACCTAGCCGCCATATCCAACCCTCTCCGATCCCAACCCAAACATGGAATCAATCAATGATTTACTTACCTATTTTGTGTTACTCTGCTATTATACGCGTGTTTATGGTGTTACTTAGTTCTTGCCTTATTTTTGGCTAGAACTACCGCTCAATAACGGTATCGATTTACCTTGATTTCGTGAAGATCTAGACGATCTCTCGTCTATATACACGCTACTGATTTTGGGATTTTCCTTTTTCCTTACTGATTTTTGATTGACTATAATATTCTTTCCTTTCTTGTGTTTGACTAATGATTTTCCTTGTTTGTTCCTTTAGTTTTCCACTATATAAATCCCTCCCCTATTCCCCTTTTGGACAGACTTTTAAATCACGAGATTCACTAAAATAACTAAGGCTTGTCACTCTATTATTCTCTCATTCTCTTATTCTATACATTGGCCCTTCGCCGATGGAAAGCCAAAGCCACCAAAATTCGATTTTCAGCTTTTCTTGGTACGAGCATTGCCCAGGGTTCATTTGAAGCCCTTGGGAAATTTGACGCACTAAGATCCTAGGTTCTATTGCTCTTTGGTGACATTCAGAGTATTGTGGAGTTTGTTCTTTCTCGTTTGTCTATTTGTCAATCTATAACTGGTAAGTTCCTTAGTTTTTTGCAATTTCATTCTCCTGTGTTCATGATTTGCATAATTCATACCTCTGAAATTTCATAATCTAATGCGTTTCAAGACCATGTCTATGTGCAAGCTTGTTAGTAGTGAACTTGTTATGTGATATGAACTTCTTTAGCATTTGATTTTCACCTAAAACTGCTAGCTCCGAGATATGTTTATGCTTAACTTGAAAAATTTAGACTCTCTTAAGTTCATTTAGTCTAATGTGTTGGCACTTGAATGTTTACATTGGTTGCTTTCCATGAGTTTGTTTCCCTGCTTTGTCCTGGGTTCCTGTAGTGATTGACTCGTATCTATAAGGTGTACTAATCTACTTTAAGACCTTCACTCTGGCTATGACCTACTCCCATAACTATTTTTGTCACTCATTATGTCTTTGGTTTTCTTAATCATGTATTCCCTAGTGATTAGTTGGGACCTTTAGAGTAGCTATCTTAACTTGTATTTGACACTATTTTTCCTTATTGATATAATTTTCTGGTGTTCAACATAATTTGGACCATTAGACTTTAAATCCTTTAAGTTAGTGCTCTATTTAGTCTCGTTTGGCGTAGTGCACCTTTGTATGTTAATCTTGTAATCTCAGAAAATATGATGCCCCTGCTTCCTACGAAATTTTTTCTGCCCAATATGCTAAGTGTTTGAACTTGTGATATTAACTTCTCGTTTGAGTTTTGTTGATTCTCTTGGCTTGTATGTTCTTTTTTTAATCACCCCTGCTACTGTTTCTAAAAAAACAAGTTCACCACTTCAAATTCTATCACTTGATCACTGTTTTCTAACCCTTATTTTCTACCTACACTATTTCGAATCTATCATTTTTGGCCGGCTAAAAGCCAAGGCAACCAAAACTCTTTCCACTGACCTCCCTGGTTTGAGCGTTGCTCAGGGTCCATTTGAGACCCTTGTGAACTCTAAGACACTAGGAATTGGGGTTCTTTGATCACTCTCTTTGCTGCTTGAATTTGATTTGCTTCTAGCATTTTGTTTTTCCTCACATTGTTTGTGTAATCTACAAACTGGGTTGTGTAAGTTATTTCTACGTCATATGGTCAATTTGTGATTGTTTGGTTTGGATTGAGTTCCTTTATGACTTTTGGGCTATGCTGATGGGCATAGTCCCCGTTTGGATCTGGGCATTCTATTTGCGAAGAGGGAGTTTGCTTAAGGCCCAGACGATACTGGGCGGCTCTTTTGGGCATGCTGTAAGCCTACTATAATTTCTTGTGTAACCTTTGTACTTATATTCCACATCCGGACTGTAATAATTTTGTAATAAATAATTGGGGTGTTAGTGAAATTGGGAAAACAGGTATGTTCTAAAGTTTACGTGAAAGGGTAGAAAACATGCCTATAGGGTTCATATGATTTACTTGTCATTTTATCTAACCTGTCATATGATCTATTTAAATTTCCACGTACACTAGCAGAAATCGTGCCATTAGGAAAATCATACACACTCACACAACTTATTTATTATCAAATCATGAGCTTAAGTACTATATTTATTCCCATGTCTACTACTATGTGTCACTAGACAGCATGCCTATTGGAAATAAATATCAATAACTGCCCTTCAATTTGCATAACTGCAGCATGTTAATTAGATATCATGACTATAGGGTCATACTAGCTTCTGTTCTACTGGTCCTCATCTAAATATCATGTCCATAGGTTCTTAATTGATTCACCAGCTACTGTTATGTCTACCACTTGCCTAGAAAATATGCATATAGGGAGAAGTGTTATAGAATCAGTTCTCAACTAGCAACTATTAGAACCTAGCTATAAAATACCGTTACTTGCTTAGAAATCATGCCAATAGAATCATACACGAGTAATTCTGAGTGTTTTCAATGGTTTTCACTCCCCCTTATGGCGTAGATCACTTAGAGATCATGTATATAGGTTTTAATAACTTATAATTTGTAATCTCAATAAACAACATAGCAATACCATATATTCTTAAGTTGTGTAGTTTAGAAATCATGTCTATAGGTCTAAAGTGGCCCCCTACATCTGAAACTGCCAGCATGTTTGGATCAGATCATATAGAAACCATGTCTATAGGTCTTACTGACTTCAATTCGACCTAGTTCTAAAATTTTCTAATGCCCAACGTAAAAATCTATTTGCACGCATTTGTTGTCTAATTGCGGAGGCTAACTTGAGCCTTTAACTGTCTTTAAGTGCATTCCAATTTGTTTTGAACGTCTCTTAGTTTTATCATTTTGAGCATCCTAAGTAAAGTCTAGAACCACCCAAATGGAGGTCCAATGCCTCCTGGATCATAGGCATGGGACGGGTAGTGCACACATAGTGTACGACTTATAATTGAATTAGAGTGCCTTTAGGTAAACAACTTTAAGATAGTAATTGGGTAGCAGGGGATGATAGTATGTGCCTGCTGAATAATATGAAAAACTCCCTGTCTCAAGAAAGTTGCGAAGTATTATTTATGTAGCACGGGGTGATCCTTTAGGCTGAAAAACTTAGGACCCCCCTCCCCCCCTATTTTCTCTCTATACACTTAGTCATCTAATATAGACTGTTATAGTTATGCCCTTGTAGATTTGCATCGATTATCCTTGTATCACAATAAAATTCTTTCCCCTTTTTCTTTTACACTTATTTGATCATGTTGCCTAATTATAATCCACATAGTTTAAAGTTCGGCCGGGAGACATAGTTGTGAACCTTGAAGAGTGACTAACACCTTCTCTTTGATATTATTTGATCCCTTACCCGATCTTTGGTGGCGTTGACTAGCCAAACAGATTTATTCAAAAATAGATGCCCTAACATACCTTAATAATCGTTAGGTGGCGACCCTTCTCTTTTAATACCCATTTAAAAGAGTGTTCACATGTCGAAGCCCGACTTTGCGAGAAAAAGGGGCGCGATAGGAACGAGGTGGGTTATGTTGAAGTAGTGGACTATAGTATGGTTTTGTGTTGTATACTATATCATAAATAGATGGGTATGGGGAATGATATCTTGGAGAGTAAGATTTGTTTCCATTGTGTAGATTGGGATGGTAATAGGGAATGCTTGCTGATACCTTTTCCTTTTCCTTCTTTCCACTGCCGATTGAACTAGATTAGATTAGTTTGCTGGCTACTTGCAATGCAGCCATAGATTACACAATGACAGACTATATACCTTGCTCTAAAAAGTCTCCCATTTTAGTAAGTTCAGGGAATTTCTACCCCATAATGCCCATCATTTTCTCAAAGTAGATTCCTTCCTAAGACCTGATGAAATAGTTAGTCAATACATTGTCATCTAATGGAGGTTCTGCTCTGGCAGTCTCTGACCTACATTCGACGTGCATACTCTTGAAATGATTATGACGGTTTCTTCTACAAGTTTACCAGAGCGAGCCTATCAAGGCCAATTTATGTGTTGAACTGGAAGCGGTTCGTGAAATCTTCTGCCATATCCTACCACTCCCTTTAGTTTCGTGGATCTTGGCGAGTGTACCAAGTAAGTGCCTCCCCAGTCAAACTCCTTATGAACAGCTTCATCCTCAACTTCTCATTTCTTTCGACTCCAACTAGCTTATCACAGTAGGCTCTCAAGTGTGCATGAGGATCACTCATCCCATCAAAGACATGAAACTTCAGAGGCATGTACCCTATTGGCATGTACACATCAAGGTGGATATACATATCCTCATAATCTTGACCTTCACTCCCTCGAGCGACCTAAAGGTTCTTCATTTGTTTTTTCAATGCTCTTAATTGTTTGGAAACTGATCATTCCTCCTTAGAATTAACATCCTTTCCCGTTTTGGCATATTGATCAATTTCATAAGGCATCTTGACTCTGAGGGGTGCTGTGATGGTGGGTTCCAAAACGGCACATATGAGAGGAACATATCGCTCATGTGTTGCGGTATGTAGGCATGTACTAGTTTTTGTTAGTGGTGAATGTGAATCCATCACGAGGAGGGGTATGAACTGTGTTGGTAGCAACTGGTGGATTTTGAGGTGTTTGAACATAATTTGGTATGTGGGTTTAGTGGGTTTTTAGGGGTTACTAGGGGTATAATCTGGGTGGTAAGGACTAAAGGCGGGGTATTTTTTGCTTGGCGAGTAATTGAAGAAAAATGGTCGGGGATTGCATCTAGAGAAGGAAAACAAGGTGGTTGTGGGAGTGTCATCAAGGACAGATGTGACAATTCCCGACTGTCTTATACATCCTCCCTCGATGATTCCATCTCCTGGGCCATCCCAGCCACATGTTCTTCATTTCGCGTACCATCCTTCTCTCCCGATCGCCCCAGGCTATCAACTATTACTAGAGCGTGTTCGGTCTGGTTATTTGTCGCAGACATCTTCCCTTTCAATCTTAAGTTGTATTGTGGTTCCACCTGTTTTGGATTAACACAAATAAACTTCTGCTTTTGGGTAACAATAATAAAGTAATACAAGAAAAGAGAAGAAAAAGAAAGAAGGGAAGTCAGTTTCAATAATTGCACAAATATAGGAACACAAAGAAATTAGTTCACGTGTTAAAGAAAGCGAGATTCCTAAACTTCAACGGACCTCTCTTTGCTGGAGGTAGGCCTAAGTCGCGGATTTTGACAAACCGTTAGATTTGACACATTCAAATCCGAAGAAAATTTTGTTTTCATTGATATTGTTTGGATTGTAATAGGCGGGATAAAATGTTACATCATTGTTTCCAACCTTCACAGGATTACATGGGCTAAAAAAATGCACCCTTAGGGAAATGGGAAGGTTCAAGATAAAAGATACGAAGTGGAAAAATGAGTGAAATCAACCAGATACTAATAACCATCATCGGAATAATTCCCCATCACTTCTTCTTCTTCTTCTTCTTCTTCTTCTTCTTCTTCTTCTTCTTCCTCTTCTTCTTCTTCTTCTTCTTCTGGTTATTATTTCTTGTTTTCTTCAAATTCTTCATCATCATCATTGAACTCGGGCTTTTCATCTGGTTTTGTCTCAGGCTCAATTCGTATACATCCAACCAGTCGGTCATCATCCCCAGGGGGTGGAAGCATCTGATTAATTGACCTCGGAACCACTAGGTTGTACATGGAGGTAGTCACGGGGTAGTGAAGAAAAATCTCATGATAGATTTGCAAAGCTGTCACTGTATTTTCCAGCCAGGTTATTCCTTCCATGCTTGTTCATGCTAACTCATATTCTTCATTGATACAGACATAATATTTCAGAGTGCACCACGAAGTCTGACCCATTGACATTGTGACTAGATCATTCCACTCCTCCTAAAGCATCTTTACCCTTGCTATTGGGATCTTCCTATTGTACTCGTCTTTATACAGTGTTGTCCTCAGCCAGGGAGGTACATCCTGAATCAACCCAAACTGCATGAAAACTCTTTGAGTTGAGTATTGTTGGATGTTCTCGAGTCCTATCATCTCGATAAAATACTTCTGTGGAGTCCTTAGAATTTCCCTGTCGCTCAGACATGACAACTTCCAATTGATCCACTCTCCGCTTAAATTGGTCAGCATATCTCTCAATTCTTCCTGTCAATGCAGAGAGACCCAATGCCTCAGTCTCTCAATGTAACTTCGAAACATGTTGCTAACGCCCACAAAGTTGTCAACTATGGCCTCTCATTTAAAGAAGTGATCTATGGCCCATATCTGAAGCAACAAGTTGCTGCCCTTGAAGAAATTATACCCTCGGGAACATGCCGACAATGCTCTAACAATTTTTGCTGACACCATAGGTACCATAGTGGCTTGGAGGTTTCCCCGGAATGTTTCCAGGACTACATACAACAAATTGATATATATATTTCCTCTTCTTTTCCAAAAAAACCAACAGTCTTAGCAGAGCCAAAGAGAAGGTTATGTGTCAGAAACTTTCCCATGTTGCCCGATCACACTGAAAATATCCCAAGCACCATTCATAGCTCTCACGATGTCAAAACTTGTCAAACAATAGGTCTAGGCTTACCCATCAATCTTCATTGTTTCTCAAACCCCAACTTTTTTCCATACCCAAAGCATCGAGAAGCCACCGCGCATGCTAACCGGTACAATCAGCCTCCTTAGCGTAAATGGCAGCTCTGTGATACTGATAAATTCTTCCAACGTTGGTACCAACTCACAATCAGCAAACTTGAAAACTACTTTGGCCGGATCCTAGAACTCTATCAGCAAATGGGTAATCACCCTATCAGTCTGGATGTTCATCAAGGAACTCAATGCTCCTAGGTGCATCCTGATTTCGTCTCCATGCTCTCGTTGGATGTTCTTCCACCATTGCTTTATCTTGTGCGGTGCTCCCATAACCATGTTGATCTCATGGATGTTTTGGTTGATCTCCATTTTTGAAGAAGGTAGAGAAAATGATCTGATCAATATTTTCTTCAGATATTAAGTGTCTCGTCATGGTTAGTTCATCTTTCCACAAAAGTCATGTCGTTGGGTGCATGACCCGTTAACATTAGGGTGGCTTTTCTAATTTTGTGTCAATGCCAAGGATCAATCCACCTAAGTTTTATGCAATATGACCTATTTTTGTTAGAGTAGAGTGTTCCTTAATTTTGAGTTGGACTGAATACTGCAATAAGTTATGTCAGTTAACCCGACAAAGTCATTTTCTAAAATAAAGAATTTTGAAATAAAGTTTAGAGATGTAAAATACAACCCTCGCGTGCGATTGTGTGTGATGGTGTGCATCCAAGACTCAGTAGAAAAGAGTGTGATGAAAATATATATATAAAGTGAGAATAGATATGGGATGATAGCGATAACATTCAAAAATAAGCAGATAAGTACATAATGATCAAGTAAGGTAGGTAAGCATACAATTGCAAATTAAACATAGTTAAAGCAATGTACAAACAATCCTAAATTCCAAGTCTACTCTAAGTCTACTACGTTTAGAACCTAAGTGTGAAATTCCCAGCAGAGTCGCCATGTTGTTGTACCCTATTTTGCATGAGTAAAAACAAGATTCAACTAGTTGTTTCCCTGTTAATGAACAAAAGACAGCCGCCACCTAATATTTAAAAGGTATACTAGGGTACCTGTTTTAGTTATTAAATCATTATCCTATTTTTCTGCTAACCTGTGAGATTTTAGTTAAGGGTTCTTGTTCTTCTAATAAGGGGAAGGTTTTAGGAACCCCTTAAAATCTACTTGAGGTAGCTCCATAGACATAGAGTAGGTTTAAGGAATTCAATATCTATATTCTGCTTAACTTGTGTTTTATAAGTATAGATTATTATATATCTAGTTTAAAACTATCACATGAAAAAAAAATTAATATATGTAATTTTGAAAAGAGGGTATATATTTATAAATGCCTTTAAGAAAATATTTACATCTATATGATTAAAAGAATTTTTAGAAGTATATCTATAATGTTTGTATTTGCAAAACCTTGTAAGATGTGGCTATGTCTTAAAACACTTAATCTTTTAAAATGATGTGGCTATTTATATAACTCAAGTAAATTAGACGCGTTTAAAGAAGTGGTCCTTAGGTATATCTTGATTCTCAAATCTCACGTTTAACTTGAAGAAATTGTTTGAAACTTTTGGCTGGGCAGCATCATTCAGATTTTTGTAGAGAAGGCTGTCGACCTTTGTCAACACTGTCTTAGTTTCAAAAGTCTTAATGAAAAAGCGTTCATAAAAATTAAGATCAGAATAACAGAAATTATTAACGAACTAGAATTATTGTTACTGATTCATAATGTTTCTCTTATCCTATGTCTTTAGTTCTTGCCTAGGTTGTTAACATAGTTTAAAGGATATAAAGTGAAAGCATCCAATCAAATATAACAAATGTTATATACATATGAGAATAGTCAGTAGACTTAATGTGATAAGCGAAAGAGGTGACTCTAGGTTTGGGCATGAAAGGACGTAAGCCCAGCAGGCACTGAAGACAAAGAACAACAACTTCTTTTAGGTAGCAAACCAAACGAATCTCTTATTTAGATGTTAAGAATCTATGATTCAAGAATCTGACCAATGTAGTGCTCAAAATCGGAAAAGGGAGAAATCAGAAATCGATTAAAAACTTAGGCTCCGATTAAGAAATTATAAGTGCTAATGTATTATGTATTGATGTTTTCAGTTCGGTGTTGTTAGGTGAGATCCAGTTAGACTCGTATTTATACTTCCTCAAGGTCTAGGGTCTCGGCCTATTCAAATTGGTGAGTGGAAAGTGACAAAAGGTAGATGAAGCGAGCAAATCAAGTGAAAATCAAAGAAGAGCAGAGGTGAAAAACAGTTTGATTTTACCTGAGTGGTATGCAAACTATTGATGGAATCAGACAAAGCCCCAAAACCCAGAGGTCATTACGTTTGACCTCTAGGTTCAGAATCTTCATGATGAAGTAGTCTTCTCATGTTCTTTGACTTGAAATAACATAGGAAATCAAAGACGATTTTAGATTTCACTATTTGGTCTATAATTTCAACATTAGGGCTTTTGAAATTAAACGGTGGAAACGAACAAAATATAGCGAGATCTGTAGGATAGAGACAAGACAGATGGCCATGCATGCCATGGATTTGAAAGACCGAAGACGATTTGAAGTTTCATTTTGGGGTTAGGGTTTTCAGATTTGGATATTTGAATCCCAACAAAGAAATAGTACAAAAATAGCGGGATTCGCTGAATTGGATGACAATAAGAATGAATTGTGGTTTGATTCGTGACCTTGCAATAATTTGTGCAAGGTTTACTTGATTTATTTGTCTGGTGAGTTTGAGAGAAATGAGAGAAGAAGGGAAAAGGAGCGGCCGAGTCTGGTGTGGAATGATTAGGGTTTGAGTATAGTTGGGGTTGGGTCTCTAGGTTTAAACGGGTGGGATTGGTCTAGGTCGTTGGATCTCTTGATTAATGGCCCTGATAATTTGGGTATTAAAATATTAAGACAAGATAAAATGATGGCCGTTGAAATGATTAGAACTGTTGAGATTAGTTCTGATTGAATATTAAAATTAAAGGAAAAATAAAGATAAAATTTGAGCCGCTAATCTACAGGATGGACGTCTTGGATTCATTGTGTTTGTTGTGTGAGTGATAGAGGAGGGTGACGTTGCACACCCATTAGTTTAAAGAGTGACATGGATTTCCAAAGTATATGAAATAGGGTGTTTCGACTGGGCCAATTCTAGATTGGGCTTGCTAAAAATGATTTAAGTAACAACAACTTTGCATTTAACTAAGAAATTACAATTGTAGCCTTTTAGTTTTAACCCTTTCGAAATAAATTTAAATAAAGTTAATTAATTTTAATAAAATGTAGTGAAAATTATAATTATTAAATTCACTACTATTATTGTAATTAATTAATTATTAAGCTAATTAAAAAAAATATTAAGGAATGATTTAATAAATTAATTACAAAACCTACGTAATGTGTGTAAAGGTTATTGTTTTTCAATACCGTTCATACTTGTTATTACATAATACTAAATTATTAAGTTAAATACCATCCATACTTAAATCTTTTATAAAAATAGTAATTATCTATTTGAAAATTTTCAGGCCCTGACCTCGGGGAGTGCGACCGGAACTAAACCGAGATAATTCAACCAAGCAAGCCGGTGTAATGTCTTCTATCCGAACTCACCCATAAATAAAGAGTAGATATGTTTCATTAATTGACAATGAGGGGTCATGTGAATAACACCAGTCCATTACCATTAGTTACATTATTAACAAGCGGGAGTATGAATTTCTCTTTATGCCTCGTTATCAAACACATGTAAGTACGAGATCATGCCAAATGAAGGAAGGGCTTAGCCTTAACATACCTGAGCCGATTCTCTTGATAATCCTTCCAGCACACGTTAATTATGTCAAAACGTGTTACGGTGGATCGAAGTAGGGTAAAATCCGTTTGATATTCTTGAGAAAGATTGCACCGAGCTCTCTTAGAATCGCAAAGTCTCACATTACTAAGTAGTCTTGTATGACGTTTTGTAGCAAATTCCATATGATCTCTTTGTGAATTTAATCATAACCTTGTATGATATTTGTTGAAGTCATCACGTTCAGATTATGGCTTTGTGAATTACATCCATAAGATTATCAATATTATACATCTTCCTTAGTTGTTTTTATCAAAGTGGGTGATGACATGGCCACCAATCTCAATAATTGTGCCACCTAGCTTTATAGTGTAAGAATCACTCATTTGAGTTTTAGTTCCCACCTAATTTTCTTCCACATTTTGGGACACCTTAAGCTTTATCCATAATTTTAATTACTTAATTAATCTCCCACTAAAAATTCATAATTACCCAATTATTATCCACATAATTAGGAGTTATCTCAAATTAATTGAACTACGACTCACTTTTAATACACTTTATATGTCTTACTATAATGGTCATGTGGTACCTTGTATGACACTATTTCATAAATACCAGGTTATATACCTCGGGCCATATTTTATTCCAAAATATCAAACTTCGACGAAATTCATTTTCTTCGATTTTCTTACTCTCCACCTTCACGAATTTACTCATCACTTTTTTGAAGTTGCATAATGCATATAATCTACAAATAATCTCATTCCCGAACTTACATCGATTAACTTACGACGAAACTTTAACGCACGAAAATGCGGGATGTAACATCTCATTTCCAAGATTATATCAATTTACTTATGGCGTACTTCCACGTACGAGAACATGGGGTGTAACATCATTCTCCCCTTTGGAACATTCGTCCTCGAAAGTTGACTGATGCACTTATCATTTTCATAACTTATGTCTTCTGAATACTTTAGTACTCTCCTTATCATCCAGGAAACTATTATGTGAATAATTCCAAAGGCTAGGGCATTTCCCCCTTTAGGCCTCTTTTTTACACCACGAATTGTAGTCGGAATCCTTCCAATCTCGTAATTGTTGCTACCTTCTATCATGCAGCATGTACGACGATGACCTTGTACGTGCGCCTATGCAACTCTTCTCTCTTTTTTGCTCCAACTTCTAGTCAATCTCCAGGCTTCACTTTGCAAAAATATACAGAGCTTGATAAAATGTCCTTCTGGGCATCTATAGAAGTTATGATGTTTTTCGCTTGGTACTTTGTCAAACTTACGAATATTGCTATACCTTATTTAATAGATCCGTTTATACATTCGTATGACTTTACTGCATCTAGGTAGGTCATACTATACCATAACTCTTACATTGATTTATCGTTACTGAGGTCTGCTGCCAAACTCCAGGTTACTCTCGCTGCTTATCCTTAAGACTGATGGCCTAATCTCATCTCATACTTCGTAAACTTTATCCATCCATTGTTGATTCACCTAAATATTGATCTGCAATCTACCACTAGTAACTTGAAACTTCTTACGTAATCACTAGGGTAGACATCTCATCGGGGAAAATGTGAAATGCTTAGACTGATCCACTGGGGGCAATACTATGCTTCCATAACCGTGTTTCATAGCATCCCAATGTGATTTACCTTACATAGGTATTTTAAGTCCGTACAATTAATGTATCCCTTCTTCTTTTTTCAATTCATTACTCAATCAAAGGTCCAAACGTCATCCTTTATCTATCACAATTACACCTTCATTCTACTACCAGTGCAACATTCCATCTCTCCCAAATACTATTGGTCTTAGAGTCCATTAAGTTCGTTGAGGCTATGCTGAGATTTCTATAACTTAGAGAAACCATTAGCTCTCTTGTTTTCATGGACTTAATTCTGAGGACCTATCCATTTCTCGTCACCTTCTCACTCGCCCTTTATTTTACTTACTCCTATCATAAAACCTTGACGTTTTACTATACTATAACTTGCGAACTATACATATCTATTTATACTACTCGCAACCTCCCTTCAACTTTTTTGCACCATAGATTTCCTTATGTTACTCTGGAACATCAAGCGAGACATCACATCATCTCTAACTCTTTTTTACTCTCTTGGATAGATCTCTCGGTACCTAGAAACCATGGGCTGGAAGATATGCCATTGACAATGCCGCTATCATTCCTGGATACAGAATCCCCGTGCTTCTAGCCTTCTATCTGAAGTATGAACTGCTCAAAGCCTTCTGCATTTGAGTATTTCACATTTTTTTACCTTTACCTTATTTTCTCGCATTATATCTTCTATCTCTTTCATGAACTGCCTTCCACATAGGTATAATTCACACCACAACTTAATGCTCTTGTTATAACACTTGTAGCTTTGGTGCATACAGGATCCGGTGAGAGCTTCATATTGACTTCTTATGATGCTGGTACTTTTCTAACCGACTTTATCGTAGAGCCATTATAGAATATGGCTACTGTACTATCTCTCTTATACTTCTTATATTAAGAGTGATTCTGCAATATTCTTAATCACGATTTCTATAATTTTCTGGGTCCAATAATCAGACTTCTAATTTATTTGGTTGATGTAACTCCTTAGTTTCCTCTTCATTCTGATCAGCCTTCATGTAGTCTTAAGATATCTTACGATATGCGGATCCTGGTATTAGTTATTACTTTAGCCTTTCATGGGCACTATGGAAAATCCATGATACAATCTTCTAACAATTCAATCCTTTGTCTATTCCCTAGGCTCAATTCTTTATTTCTAACTTATATCGGAGTCTTCTACGGCTGTATGAATGTTAGTATATATGCTGTATGGATAATAGTCCGAAATATTTGGTGCATTCATAATGTAACTACTCTGGATCATTGATCGAGTAATTCCTTTTGTTCCCTCTCAACTTTCTTCAAATGTAAACAATTACTATTCCTGGTCTTTCTGCCCCTTGTTGTGTGCATACATAGCTTATCTTTGTTCCAACGCATGCCGGAGTTTTCGTGCAAGTTCATAGGATCTCGAATATTACTTTTGACTTTTCTTCTCGTTCAGTAGCCACGGTGGGTGCCACTTTCCTATGGATTGCATACAATTTTGTTGTGAGATTGTTTTTACACGACCATTTCTCCTTCAAGTTACCATGTTTAGGTTGAAGGCTTTTTCCTTATTTCTTCAGCTAGTCTTTCATTGTATTACTTCGGGAGGACCTTTTGACTTTTGTAAAGCTGCGAGCTTATTATATCGTATCCGACAGAATTTTTTATGTCCTTCCTCACCTATAGTTATCTGTAGTTACCTACCTCTACACCCTTATGCTTGTAGGGTTGCTTCTAAACTAATATTTTGACTGTCTTCCTAGTGGCATCCACTTTTATTTCCGTAACACTCATACAATACCTTTAACTTTCTCCAACTCTTATTTGAATATACCTCAAGTATTATAATGTCATATCTGCGAGACTGAATTCCCCATGTTATGGTTCACTATGTTTATCATGCACGATCTGTTGATTTGTTTGTATCCTCTTGTCTAGCCATAACTAGGATCTTCCTAAATCAATGACTAACTACTCGTTGGCCCATTCACATATTAATATTCCGCGTAATCTTTCTTGGGTTATTTCCTTTGTCTTAATTTACGTCTGCTACTGACTCCTTATTTATCAGTAACATCTAAGGAAGGAACCCTTACTTCATCTCCTTGATGTCGTGTTTGCATAATGTTCTGGAATCGTAGCATATTTGTAGGCTTTGAATAGGTTCAATTCATCCCTTTCTCATTTTTATCGCATTCCTTCTTTACCACTCCATAGTTACTAGAACCACTTAATCCTGAATTAATATCACGTCACTCTATATTCCCCCCCCCCCCCCCCCCCCC
>ML406346.1:0-19539 GCA_005239525.1 Nicotiana knightiana
GAAGAGTGTTAAAGCACGAAGGGTGATGCCGTGCACTGTTTTCTATTGTAAGGAAGAGTGTTAGAGCAAGAAGGGTGATGCCGTGCATTGTTTGATATTGTCTCCCTTGCTGGGATGTTGAGATTACTGTTATTGTTCCCTTGCCGGGATTTCTATTTCTATTCTGTTTACTCCCTTGCCCTTGTTTGTGATTGCTGTTTGGGTGAGGAAGAGTGTTAAAGCACGAAGGGTGATGCCGTGCATTGTTTGCTATTTTGAGGAAGAGTGTTAAAGCACGATGGGTGATGCCGTGCATTGTTTGATATTGTGAGGAAAGAGTGTAAATCACGAAGGGTGATGCCGTGCCGTACGATGTACCATTCCATACCGATATTCATTGATTATACTGTGAGGAAAGAGAGTAAAAGCACGAAGGGTGATGCTGTGCCATGATTTACATNTTTGTTCCTTTCTTTATTTAGGATTTCTTATATGAAACTGTTATCTCCCCACAGCATGTTCCCCTTCCCTTATTGATTGATTACTTCCTGTATTTCTTTTCCGTTGTATATATATATATTCGAATTGCACGGGTTTACTTGGTAATCTGGTTCTAGCCTCGTCACTACTTCGCCGAGGTTAGGCTAGGCTCTTACAAGTACGTGGGGTCAGTTGTACTGATGCTACACTTGCACTTGTTTATGTTGTGTAGATTACGCAGCCGGACCCGGAGGACATCATTAGTGGAAGTGTCTTTCAGCTTATCCTAGAGGTTTCAAGGTATACCCGCTGGCGTTCGTGGGCCTTGGCGTCTCTCCCATCCTTATGTCTTCGTTTCTGTCTTGTTTTCCTCTAGTTTCGGAGACAGTCATGTATTTCCTTTCAGACTTTGTATTTAGCACTCTATTAGATAGTTCGTGAGTTTGTGACTACAGGTTTTGGGAAAATTATGCATCGATGTATTATGTTGTCTTTACTTAGTTTTGAAAACCATATTTATTTATTTCCGCTGTTAAGTTGTGAACTCTTTGTAGCTTATTCTGCTAAATCGATGTTTTTATGCTAGTTTAACTATACACGTTGGCTTGTACATATACATACATATGACGTACGAGCCTATAAGGCCAAAATAATCACTCGTACACTGAACATAGGCCGACAAGGCCGCATACTTTCATATACATGACATATGTCTACAAGCCTATAAGAGTACATAAACTTCATAAGGCCGGGACAGGGCCCCAACATACCATTCAATACATGTCTAAATCATACTAACCAAATAAGCAACTATAGAGCAAATAGAGCGCACCAACATCTTCCGCTGAGCTGATAGCCTACTTGGAGGACTCTCAACCTGTCTATCGGGACCTGCGGACATGAAACGCAGCGTCCCCAAGCAAAAGGGGTGTCAGTACAAATAATATACCGAGTATGTAAGGAATGCAATTCAGTAAACAATAGACATGAGAGAAACATGGAGTAAAAGACTCAACATGTATATCTGAATAGCTCTGTGAATCATTTAATATTATAATGTCATGCATATGCATATAAATGTCATACCATGCATGGGTATATGCGTTCATAACCTCATCAAGCCTCTGAGGGCATCCCATCATATCATCTCGGCCACTGCGGGCAAATCATCAACGTATACCAGCTGATCAGGTGGTGGTGCGTATATAACACCGTAACCTTTTTTCATATCCCATATACATATATGTATAAATGTATATGGGTATATAACTCCTTCTGGTCATGTGTCAATGTAAATGAATGCAATGCATGAGAAGTACATCAATAAAATCTTTCGGAGTGTCATAAGACCATTATGCCTTTGATTAATATCATGAAATAAACTTTATCAACTTACGTATTTTCTGAGACCCATGAACAGACGATAGAATAATATCACACATGGGTAATCAAGAACATAAGCATCTCTAGTATTTCTATGAATAGAGTCATGTATGGAAATTTTGCATTTGCTCGTTTCATTTGTGTCGTATAGACCATTCCAAAAGAAAGAAGGGATAGCCTTAACATACCTGAGACGATTCTCTTGACAATCCCTCTAACACACGTCAATTGCGATAAAACACGTAATGATAGTAGAGAAAAATCCGTATGATATTCTTGAGAAATATTGCACCGTACTCCCTTAGAATCTCAAATCTTACGCTTTATCATATTATGAAGTTTCAATCAAGCTAATTGAGCTCCATCCGTTAGCATAGCCTTAATATACAACATAAATGATCTTCATCTTAGTATAGCAGATACAACCTAAATGATCTTCATCCGTTAGCATAGTCTTAAGATACCACCTAAATGATGTAATGAGATTGTCTCAAAATTGTTGGTTTTGTGGGCCCCATTAGGATGACTAAGCTTTGGCCTAAAGGCCCCTATTTACCACCTATTTTTAATGACTAAGATACATTACTTGGGCTGCCACGTTAAGGAGGGGTCAAACTTATCCAAAATTTTATAATTAATTAACTAATCTCCCATAAAAAAATATTAATTATCCAATTATTCACATAATTAAGAATTATCTCAAATTACTTAAAATACTACTCCTTTTAACACACTTTATATACCCTACTATCATGATCATGTGGTACCTTATATGATACTAGTCCATAAATACCAGATATTTTAGCTCGGGCCATATTTTATCCCAAAATGTCAAACTTCAATGTACTTCATTTTCTTCGATTTGCTTACCCTCTCACCTTCACGAATTTACTCATCACTTGTTTGAAATAGTATAATGCTTATAGTCTCAAAATAATCACATTCCCGAACTTACGCCGATTAACTTACGACGAAACTTTAACATACGAAAATACAGGATGTAATATCTCATTTCCGAGCTTCCATCAATTTATTTATGGTGTATTTTCACGTACGAAAACATGGGGTGTAACAACAACTTTCATAAATTACTCTATACATAGAAGCATTGTGGGTGCCTATGTTCTTGAATCCCATGTGTCTTATTTGTTACATTTTGCGTTTTCGTACGTTAATTTTTCGTCGTAGGTTAATCGACGTAGGCTCGAGAATGAGATTATTTTTGAGGTTATAAGCATTTATGCTATTTATAACATGTGATAAGTAAGTGCCGTCAAGGTTATAGGGTAACAAATTAAAGAAAATGAGTTTTGTTGAAGGGTGTCAATTTGGGATAAAATACGGTCCAAGCTATAATGGGTATTTATGGACTAGTGCCATACAAGGTACCACATGACCATGATAATAAGGTATATAAATGTAACGACCCAGCCAGTTATTTTAGAATTTAAGCTCCGTTTAGTGTCATAAGGTCTTGAACATCTTCACATTGTGTATATCGACCTGCGTGCATGGTTGGATTCAGTTACCAAATGATCCGGACTTGAATTGGAAGAAGGATTTTAGTTTTGGAAGCTTAAGCGGTGGAATTTGACTGGAATTGTGACTTTTGTGTAAATGCCCCGGAATGAGCTTTGGGTATTATCAATAGCTCCATATGGTTATTTTGGACTTAGGCGCGTCTCCGGAATTGGGTTTGGAGGTCCGTAGAGTAATTTGAGGCAATTCAACGAAAGTTAGAAAATTTGAAGTTTGGGAAATGGAGAAGTTTGACCATAATTGACTTTTTGGGATATCGGGGTCGGAATGCGATTCTGAGAGTTGGATCAGCTCCGGGATGTCAATTGGGACTTGTCTGCAAAATTTGGCGTCATGCTAGGTTGAATTGATAGGTTTCGGCACGAGTTTAGAATTTTGAAGATTTGAAAGTTCATAAGTTCGATTTTTGGTGTGATTCGTCGTTTCAATGTTGTTTGATGTGATTCGAGACCTCGAGCGAGTCCGTGTTAGGTTATATGACTTGTTTGTGTGTTTAGACGGGATCCCGGGGGCCTCGGGTGTGTTCCGGGAGGGCTACGAGTCAATTCCTCCTATTTTTGAACTGCTGTTCTCTACTTTCTGGTGTTCTTCTACGCGATCGCGAATAGCCTTTCGCGTTCGTGAAGTGTTATTGCTGACTACCTCAAAATCCTTCATCGCGTTCGCAATTATCCTCCTGCGCTCGCGTAGACCCCGCTTCTTGTTCTTCACCTTCACGCTCTTTACCTCGCGTTCGCGAAGGGTCTTTCTGGACAACCTCACTTTCCCCATCGCGTTCGCGTCCTTCCCTACGCGTTCACGTAGGTTTCTGTCCTTTCTTCTCCGCGTTCGCGAGCTCATTGTCGCGTTCGCGATGAGCAACCTGGGCAACCTTCATTTTCTTCTTCATGATCGCATTACTTTTTCCGCGATCGCGATGTACAAATACCTGGGCGGACAGAATATATTCCTAAATCGAGGGTTATACCATTTGTATCACATCTTGACTTGTAGAGCTCCATTTTTTGGCGATTCTTGGTGGGTTCTTCAAGCAATTCGATTGGATAAGTGTTCGTCCCCTAGAATTAAATATATTCCATGATTTAGTCTTTGTTTTTATCATTTAAATTATGTTTTTAGTTGGGGAAAATGTTGGTTTTTGAAGAAATTCCCATGAACAAAATTTCATGATTTGAGGGGCGAAATGGTATCGGAATTTGGTAATTTTTGTATGGTTGAACTTATTTTGGAATGGGTGTTCGAATTTTATAAATTTGTGGGGTTCCGAGGTGCGGACCTAGGGGTCGACTTTTGGGTCGATTTTTAGATTTTTGCAAAGACCGAAACTTTATTATCCGAAATAGTTACTTATAATTTTATGTGTGTTTTGAAGTTGTTCTAGTTGGATTTGAGCCATCCGGAGGCCTTTTCACCCGAGAAGTCCATTTTAGAGTACCGGGTTGTCGTCTTTGAGGCTATCTTGCCTAACCTTGTGTGGGGGAATTACCCTTAGGATTGAGTCTTCTATGTTGATTGTAGTCCGTATACACGACGTGACGAGTGCGTGCTCGGACTTATGTGTGGAAAGTTGGCCTTTTAGGAATCTTAGGTCCTTATATCCGCCGAATATGAATTGTTCTTGACATGATTGAGTTCCTAATTTCTAGTTTTATCTCTACTTGCTTAATGTAGGATTTCTTACTTGTGGATTTGCTCCTATTGCCTATTTGACTCCTAATTGACTTATCTAAAAATATATCCCTTTTACTATCATGCTATGTCTTCTTAACTGCTTATCTCTAATTGTAATTATCATCATCTCATCCTATAATTGTTTGGTCTGAACTGAGGTTATGATTATTTCCATGTTGCTTGTCCTTAAGTGGAATTGTTGAATACCCTCGAAACTTCCCGACCTTAAAGGAAGTTTGGATAGACTATACCTTAGTTGACTTGCTCGTACATGGAGTTATCAGAGTCGTGTTAGTTTCTTTTTGTTAACCCGTGCATTTAGGTATGACTGTCACATGCTATTTTCCTTCCTTGTTGAGCGATTCTTAATATGCCTAGCATTCTTTATTGTGTTTATTTCTTGTGAACTAGTTTTGCCTATCTTGTGAACGAAGGTTTTGGGTTGATGCATTTATCGTATCTTGTACTATTGTCATTGTTGTTGTTGTTGTACTTGTTGTGGTGATGCACGATGTTTATGCCGTGCGGTTGTTGATGTGGGGATTTGCACGAGGTTTCTGACGTGCCGTGTTTACTATTGATATTGCACATGAGCGTGATAAGGCGGGATATGAAATTGAGGGTTGCGCATGTGGCGAGACAAGGTGGGAACATGTTTATGCACGTGTGGCGAAACAAGGCGGGCATATACTTTACTATTGCACACGTGGCGAGACAAGGTGGGCTATGTCAGGGACTATTTGTGATACTTGTGTTGTCCTGGGGGCATTCTTTATTGTTGATATTGTGTAATGGTAAACTTACTCTGTGAGTTTAGTCGTGTGAAAATTGTGAGAAAACGATATACGTGTTGCCCTTTTTCTTTCCTTATGCTTATTGGTGGTTGAATTATGTTAGGACACCTGCACAAGTATACACACAGTTAAGCACTATTATTGGATTAAGGGTCCCTTGTTGTTGTCGAGTATAAATACTCTTGTTGTACTTACCATATGTGTAGAAATGACCCCAATTGGCACGTAAGTCGTCCGTGCAGTTATTACTTGAATGAGGACACTAGGTGCCGAGTGTTAGGGTTCAAATATTGGGACCCGTGAAATGGTGAATTGTTCGAGGTTCGAAACCTCGTGTAGATGACTACGAACTTGATGCGGAGGTGGTCGAAGTTGTCGAGTCATTTCTTGTCCTTGTTGTATATTTATATTCCAGATTTAGTTGTGTTCTATTCACCCTTTTTGTGTTGTTTCATGTTGTCCGTTGATACTTGTTGTTTTCCCTCCTTATCGAATTTACTGTATTGTTAGCTATATTGCGTGGCCTTTATGTGTATATAAATTTTTTCCCGTTATTCCTATATTTACACTTGTTTAGTTCATTACACCAATGGGTGTCTTGACTAGTCCTCGTCACTACTTCACCGAGGTTAGTCTTGATATTTACTGGACACCGTTGTGACGTGCTCATACTTCTCTTCTACATATATTTGTGCAGATTCCAAGTTTTGCGTAACTGGCCGATCGATAGTTAGCAGCGCGGTTGCTGTTGTGGCGACTCAAGGTAAAACCGCTACAATGTTCGCAGGTTTCAGAGTCACCATCTTATTTTTGTTCATACACTGTTGTGCTTATTCCTGAACAGTGATATTTAGGAGTTACAGTGTAAACTTCTGTAAAGCTTATGACTTGTACTTACCGGGTTTTGGGGAAGATATGTAATGTGTAGAGATATATTTCATAAATCACTTAAATGATTCTTATATTATGATTGATGTTCATTAATAATAGGCTTACTAGTTTTTAAGACTAGGTGCCGTCACGATACCCAACAGAGGAGAAATTGGGTCGTGACAATAAAGTATGTTAAAAGTGATTAATATTTTGAGTAAATTAAAATATTACCTAATTATGTTGGTAATGGGTTAATTATTGATTTGAGTGGGAAATTAATAAATTATTTAGAAATTTGTGGATAAATACTTGGTGGAAACACTACCCTTACGTGGCAGCAAAGGGCTTATGTAACCATGACTTTTTGGCTAGGTGGCTAGGTGACATAATTAGGGGATGTTGGCAAAATGATTTTATCAAGTCGGTCCCATAACCACTATAATAAGAAACCTCCCTAATTCATTAAACGGAGATGTATGAGAGCTTCAACAAAGTAACGGATGAGATCTTCAACAAAAATTCATACGAAACTACCTAATGCAACAACAACGTGACTTACAATTCTAAGGGATCCCAGTATAACCTTTCTCAAGAATATCATATGGATTTTCCTCTACTTCGATCTCGTCGTTACGTGTTTTGTCGCGATTGACATGTGTTAGAGGGATTGTCAGGAGAATCGGCTCATATATGTTAAGGCTATCCCTTCGTTCCTTTTGGCATGATCCATATGATACAAACGAAACGAGTAAAAGCACAACTTTGTTCTGCCTAAGGGTGCCTATGTTCTTGACTTCCCATAGTATATCTTCTGTTCATGGGTCTCAGAGAAATACGTAGTTGATAACGTTTATCTGAAGGCATATTGATCTTATGACATTCCGAGAAATTTTATTAACTTATTTCTTATGCATTTCATTCATTTATACATGTACATTGACCTATGACCAGATGGCGTTACATATGTGTCACGACCCAAACAGATAGGCCCCGATAGATGCCCGAGTCCTACCTGTCAAACATCCTTAAGCATGCGTCTAAGATATAAACATGAATAACATACATGAGGGAAACCTATCCAAAAGACATATGTACATATATAGGCGGAATACAGTGGACAGCACGACAAGACTGCTATAGACAACAATGTATCCAAAACTGGAAGCCGACAAGGCCACAAACTATCCAACTATACATAACTGTCTACAGACCTCTAATAGAAAATACAACTGTACAAGGACGGGACTGGGCCACTTCATACCCATATATGTATACAAACATATCATACCAAAATCAAAAGTAGCTCCGGATCAAGTGGAGCACGCCAATTCTCTGTAACGACCCGACCGGTCGTTCTGAGAGATTAGCCCCGTTTCTCCCATTTCTGATTTATCATATACTGCTTAGCCTATTTATGTTGTGTTGGGTCGGTTGGTTCAGTTTCGGAGTGGTTGTGGTGAGAACTGAAACACTTAGTCTCTTAAATTAGCTTAATAGTTGAAAAAGTCAACTGGGAGTTGATGTCACACCCCAAAATCGAGGGACGAGACCGGCGCCTAACCGGATGAGCCCGGTCAAGCGGACCTGGATTGCCTTTCCTACCCAACGCATTTCCCCGTGTTCATAATGTATATTTTATAAGTGAAACAGCAAAATAGAATCAAAGCATGCGTTTACAACATAAATCCCTTTCTTCTTTTAACATTTTCAACATTTAATCTTCTCAAAACATACATTCTAAAATACAACACTCCCGATACGGGATCGTGATTATGAACGAGTACGACAACTACCCAAAATACATATATACAACCCACATAATGTCCACGGAGCCTTTAAGAGTACAGAGAAGAATACATAGACCTGCCGACAACAAGGCCCCAACTATACCTCAAAAGAAATGACATATACAAAATAAGACAACATGTACTACAAACGGCCCCGAGAGGAAGTGGGGCTCACCAAGACTGCTGAAGAGATGAAGGGAAGGCACCACTATCAGTGATCAGAGTTACCTGCTATGGAACCACCTACATCCATATAAAATATGTAGTGCCCCCGGCAAAAGGGACGTTAGTACCATTGAATATTACTAATATGTATAAACAAACCTACTCCAGATAGGATAAACAACATCAGTTAAACATGAACAGAGTCATCATGCAACAATACACTGAAACATGGAGAATTATAACAAGAATTACCACATCCCAAATCCCGTTTTACCACCTTTTGGTTAATGTACTTTTAAGTTTCGTCTAGTTATTATTATTACTGATCCACCGTGTCGTTGTCAACGGAGTCCGATCTCTGCCCCATCGGCTAAGCCATCCTAGGTGAGGTCCAAATTTCAATCACATCACATATAACCACCATGGCTTTTTCTCACGGAGTCCGATCTCTGCCCGAATCGGCTAGTCTAACATCGTGGCTCGTGCACAGCACACGGAGTCCGATCTCTGCCCGATCGGCTAGGCCATCTCAACTGAAAACAGTAAGGACAATAATTATCATCAAATCATAATCATATCATAATATCAAGTCATCCATGTGTACGGCATGGAGTCCGATCCCAGACAGAGCGGATAGTCCTTCTCACCCCTAGGACATTCTCCTGGTACAATTATGGATGTTTTAGGTCCCTTACATCATTTTTTACCCTTTTGTTCCCCAACACATATTGCTCTTGGATTCATCTTTCATATCATTAGAGTCCTTTAATTCATTTTTCACGACAATTCATCCTTTAATCCATATTCCATAACCATCCGATCCATTAATTCATGTTTCACAATTTCCTAATCCGTTGTTTCGTGTTTCATAACAGTTCAACCTCATGTTTCACATTTCACATCAGTACCATATCTTTACTCATATTCCATGACAATCCACCCTTTTACATTTTTCACGCCCCATCATATAATAGGAGCGCACACACAATAAGAAAGAACATGATGGTCAACATGTATACATTCCACTAGAAAGACATCATGGTGGTAGCATATAGCAACATGGAAGCAAGAATTCCTCAATTAAGCACATAGAGCACATAATTTTCATAGAAGGTCAATAAGAGAGTCCTACCTGGAAAATGACCACAACGGGCTTATCCTATGAGGGTTAGGGTTAGCCATACATACCTCGAGTTTGAACTTCCCTTTAATTTCTATCCCAAATCACCGGACCTTCTAACACTTTCAATCTTATTTACAATGTGACACATTCAAACTTAGAGTTAGGAACCTTGAACTCATTTGGGCATTTTATCAAATACTATGTGGTCCTTTAGATTAACTAGCCCCCTTTTTAATGAAAGGTTGCCCTAGCCTACTTCCCTTTGCTAGATTATATAAGATTATTCAAATGCATGCAAGGTCTTAACTTTCCTCTTCAAGAACCAACCTATGTGTTTTCTATTCTAATTAAAATCTGAGAATTTGGGGAAATGCGGTGAAGACTTACCTCTTATGGTGAAGAAGATGACGACTACTCGATTAATTTCAGGCCTGAATAGAGATGGAGGACCAATTTGGGAAAGATGAGGACTTCTCTCACTAGAACCCACTCTCACTTCTCTCTATTTTGATCAGATAGTCGATAAAATGAAGGGGAGGGGTGTCTTATTAAACTGGGGGTCGGGTTTTAAAATTAGAAATTAGAAGCCCCGAAGCAGGTATGCGGTCAGGAATGTGATCACATTCCTGTTATGCGGTCCGCATACCTGTCACATAAATGGCCTTCAGACGGGCCAAAAAGGAAAGCAGACTGCCCAGGTATGTGACCACTATGCAGTCCGTTACCTGTTGCGATCGCATATTGCGTCACATAACTCCCTCCGCAAAAATAGAGGTGCAAGAATGCGATAACTATGCGGCCCGCATTCGTGAAATGCAACCGCATTATGGGCCGCATAGCTGTCCTCAAAATGGACAACAATTGTCCAGGTATGCGACCACTATACGGTCCGCATACCTGATCTGCGATCGCATAGTAGACCGTAGACCCGTGCAATTCTGGATTTTTTTATCTTTTAGGTCCTGGGGTACTTTTTACTCTAAAAGGGTCCGTTTTAAGATTTACTACTGATATAACAATATGGGGACCTACCCGGGCATCGTTTTTAGTCAAGAAATTTATGGGTGTTTACATCCTCCCCCACTTAAAATCATTCGCCCTCGAATGAGGACTCGGGGACTTACTTTGGATAAGAAAACACAAAGACACCAGCCCCTCTCCGAATATTCACTAACTCTGATATTTTCTGAAAATTTTGCTAGAGTTTCCTCTGTAAATAGGCCTATCCACTATCAGAGGGCCCGCGAAACATATTTCAACAAGTTCCACATAATTTCAGCTACTTCACAAGTTGTACAAAGTGCAGATAACACAACGAATTTCACATAACTCAATTATTTCAATGGGTTGCACATAATTCAACTAACACAATACCCACAAATATGGCACAAGGTTGAAAAAGTCACATGAGGAAGGAAGATAGGGAAGTGGGGGTGTTCTTGCACAAAATATGACACAAAAATGCATTTGCCTAAAGACAACAATCTTCAAAACCACTATTTGACTTATTCAAACAAATGAGGGTATTTTTCTTTCATTTCACTTTCCGCTTCCCACGTGGCTTCCTCGACTTGTTGACTCCGCCATAATACTTTAACTGAAGAAATCTCCTTGTTTCTCAACCTACCAACTTGCCTATCAAGAATAGTGACGGGAACTTCTTCATATGAAAACTCTTCATTAACTTCAATAGTATCAACCGATACGATGGCATATGGATCTCCAACTACCTTCTTCAGCATGGACACATGAAACACCGGGTGCACTAATGACATCTCAGGGGGCAACTCCAGCCTATACGCCACTTGTCTTATCCTCTGGGCGATCCTATACGATCCGACATACCTTGGGCTTGACTTCCCCTTCTTTCCAAACCGCATGACTCCCTTCATGGGAGATACCTTCAAGAATACCCAATCATCTACTTGAAACTCCAAATCCCTACGATGAACGTTAGAATAAGATTTCTGACGATGAATCTGAGCAGTTTTCAACCTCTCCGAACTGACTCTAACCTTCTCCATAGCTTGATGCACAAGATTCAGTCCTAGCAGTTCCGCCTCTCCAACCTCGAACCATCCAATTGGAGATCTACACCTTCTTTCGTACAATGCCTCAAATGTGGCCATCTGAATACTAGCATGGAAACTGTTGTTGTAAGCAAACTCTATAAGCGGCAATGATCATCCCAAATGCCCTTAAAATCAAGTACACAAGCTCATAACATGTCTTCAAGCGTCTGAATAGTCCTCTCTGCTTTCCCATCAGTCTGTGGGTGGAATGTTGTTCTGAGATTTACCTGCGTACCCAAACCTTGCTGGAATTTCCTCCAAAAGCTAGCTGTGAACTAGACCCCTTGATCCGAAATAATAGATACTGGAGTGCCATGGAGGCTTACTATTTCTTTGATATACAACGGATCATACTGTTCTGCAGTATCGGTGGACTTTACTGGCAAGAAATGCGCTGACTTCGTGAGCCGATCCACTATCACCCAAATTGAGTCGAACTTACGCGGAGTGCGGGGTAAGCCCACCACAAAGTCCATATTGATCATCTCCCATTTACATGTTGGTATTTCCATAAGTTGCGCCAACCCATCGGGCCTCTAATGCTCGACCTTCACTCGCTGACAATTCGGACACCTAGCCACAAGGTCCGCCTCACCCCTCTTCATACCATTCCACCAATAAATATCCTTGAGATCGTGATACATTTTCGTAGAACCTGGGTGTACGAAATACCTGGAATTGTGAGCCTCCGCCATTACTCTCTCTCGTATATCATCCACGTCCGGAACACATAACCTCCCTTGGCATCGCAAAACACCGTCATCATTGCCGAGTGAAAATGCTGTAGTCTTGTGATTCAGAATCGCCCCTCTCAACTGCGCTAATGCTGGATCCCTGATTTGCTTTTCCTTGACTTCCGCTACAAGTGAAGACTCTGCTCCATTACGCACCACAACATTCCCTTCATCTGAGGCCGAAAGACAGACCCCCAGACTGGACAACTGATAAACCTCCCGAGCCAAAGGCCTCTAACCTGCTTCCAAATGAGTCAAGCTACCCATGGATTTTCGACTAAGAGCGTCGGCCACCACATTCGCCTTTCCTGGCTGGTATAAAATATTCATATCATAATATTTGAGCAATTCCAACCATCTCCGCTGCCTTAATTTCAATTCCTTCTGTTTGAACAAATACTGAAGACTCTTGTGATCTGTGAACACGTCCACATGGACCCCATAAAGATAATGCCGCTAGATTTTTAATGCAAACACAACTGCTGCGAGCTCCAAATCATGCGTCGGATAATTCTTCACGTGATTCTTGAGCTATCTTGAAGCAACACTATTACCTTACCACATTGCATCAACACACTTCCCAAACCAACCCTCGAAGCATCACAGTACACCACAAACCCTTCTGTACCTTCTGGCAAGGTCAATACCGGCGCCGAAGTCAATCTTGATTTCAATTCCTGGAAACTCCTTTCACAAGCATCGAGCCACTAGAACTTAACTGCTTTCTACGTCAACTTAGTCAATGGAGAGGCGAGGGTAGAGAATCCCTCCACGTACCTCCGAAAATATCCAGCCAAACCCAAGAAACTACGAATCTCTGTCGGGGTCGTTGGTCTAGGCCAATCCTTTACTGCTGCAATCTTTTGGGGATCAACCCGAATCCCTTCCCTGGAAACAACATGGCCCAAAAAGGTGACTGATTCTAGACAAAACTCACATTTTGAAAACTTTGCATACAACTGGTACTGATGAAGAGTCTACAGAACTGCCCTGAGGTGATTAGCATGATCTTCCTGACTTCGCGAATAAACAAGGATATCGTTGATGAAGACTATCACGAAAGAGTCAAGAAACGGTTTGAAAACTCGATTCATAAGATCCATAAAATCTGCTGGGGTGTTGGTTAGCCCAAAAGACATTACCAAGAATTCGAAGTGCCCATAACGAGTCCTAAAGGAGGTCTTAGGAATATCCTGCTCCCTGATCTTCAACTGATGATACCCGAACCGTAAATCAATCTTTGAGAAGAACCTAGCACCTTGCAATTGGTCGAACAAATCATCTATCCGAGGCAATGAGTACTTGTTTTTGATGGTGACCTTGTTGAGTTTTTGCCGATAATCAATACACATCCGAAGCGATCCATCTTTCTTTCTGACAAAAAGAACAGGTGCCCCCCAAGGCGACACACTAGGCTTAATGAAACCCTTTTCTAGAAGGTCCCTCAATTGCTCCTTTAACTTCCTCAATTCTGCCGGCGCCATCCTGTAGGATGGAATAGATATTGGCTGCGTATCTGGCAATACATCAATCCCGAAATCAATCTCTCTATCTGGTGGAATCCCAGGAAGCTCATCCATAAAGACCTTAAGAAACTCATTCACAACAGGTACGGGCTCGGGGGCAGGCACCTCTGAAGTGGTGTCCGCAACCCGGACCAAATGGTAGAATCACCCTTTTCTGATCATCTTTGAGGCCTTAAGGTAGGAAATAAACCTACTTCTTGGCACAATATTATTCCCATCCCACTCGATAACTGGTTCATTATGAAATTCGAGCCTCATAATTCTAGTTCGGCAATCGAGTTTAGCAAAGCACGAATAGAGCCAATCCATCCCCATAATCACATCAAAATATATCATTCCCAACTCAACAAAATCGGCTGTGGTATCTCGACTACGCACCGTGACAACACAATTCCTATAGACTCGCGCGGCTGTAATAGATTCACCAACCGGAGTCAACATAGAGAGTGACTCACGGAGCTGTTCGGGTTCTATCCAAAACTCGAAGCAACAAAAGGGATGACATATGATAAGGAAGACCCGGGATCAATAAGAGCATAAACATCATGGGACTGAACAGTCAGAATACCTGTGACGACATCTGGAGAAGCCTCCGCACTCTGACGACCACTTAAAGCATAGAACCGACTGGGTCCTCCCCGACCTTGGGCACCACCCCTGGCTGCACCATGCCCTGCTGGTGCTGAAGTGCCTCGGGCTAGTGGGCGTTGATGTGCCGGAGAATTTCGGCACATTTAATACCAAATTGCTTAGATTATAGCTTGTTTTAAGAGAATTTACCTTTTATACTTATAGAATTTTGATGTTTTGCAGTGCATGAGGCTTAAACACTCAAGAACATGGAAAAGAGATCAAAGGAGATAAAAAGTGAGGAAATTAACACTATGCGATCGCATATTTGACAAGAGGACGTCGCAGAACTAACATGTGAATCGCATAATGCACCCATGGATCGCAGACCTCAACAAAAAGATAGGCCAATTTCAAGAGCAAGAATGCGGTCGATTATGCGACCGCATAAGTCACATGCGAGCCGCAGAATCCCTGGTACCTGAAGCTGCCTCAAGAATGCGATGCAAATCTGCGGTCACATATCAACAATGCGAACCGCAGATCAACAATGCGATCGCATAGTTGACCTGAAGGGGTATTTTTGTCTGTTTTTGGCACCGATTTTTAGCCCACTATAAATAGATTTATTTGGGTTTTGTGGGTTATTCTTGTCTGGTTTTAGAGCAACATTACCCTATTAAATATTCTCCTCCTCTTTGGAAGCATTAGGGCAAGAAATCCTTGGTTTTGTAAGCATTCATGACACTTATTACTCTTAGCTTTTTGTCATTTATTATGTGTAGCTAAATGGGTGTTATGTATTTGGGTATTTAACATTGTATATATGCATAGTTGTTGATATTTATATACTCTTTATTTTATATTTATTTTTAGTGGTTGCAAACATTAACTTATGCCATAAATTCTTTCTTAGCTTGGAGAAGTGGGTTAGAATTGGTAAGAGTAAATATCAAAGACTCAAGGCTTTAAACCTTGTTTAATAGAATCACTTAGGAATACGTTAGTTTTATTTGGCAGTAAGTGATTTGGTTTTATTGCAACTCTTTTATATTTGGAAAAATTATAAAGAGGAAATACTACCCTATTATTGGAAAATATTGGGTAGTCATTCAGAAATCAATTGCATATCAAGAACTTTCCATTAGAAATATATCATATTAATACCCATTTGCATTACACTTTATTAAAGGGGACACAACCTTGGTTCACTTAATCATATTAATTACAAATTTAATTAATTCTCATTGCCACTACATTTACCAGATTATTACATAACAAACCCCCATATCCCCGTTTACTAATGGAATGGAATTATTATTTGAGTTAAGAATCACACTATCAAAGTAATATTTTCACACCTATTCCCTGCGGGATTCGACCCCAACTTTGTTTGGTTATTATGTATTTGACTTCGACAGCTTTACACTATTTTAAGGTGTAATTTGAGCTTATCCAATTTTGGCGCCGTTGCTGGGGAATACGGTTTTGAAGTTACTAGTTAGTGTGTACTTCACTTTATATCTTTTTCTATTCCATCACAAGTTGCTTGTTTTGTATTAGTTTCCCAGGTCACAATGGCCGAGTTTTATGGAGAAGAGGAAAATCCTTTCGCCGATATTGAGGAATACATCGACTACTCCAATTCTATCCTTCAACCGGCAGTTGGTGCATCAACATTTACAGTGGACCATGGAATGATACTGATGCTCAAGGCAGAAGGATTATTTCACAACTCAACTGATGATGATCCAACGCAACACCTAAGGAACTTCTTAAGTGTGTGCGCCATGCACAAACAAACCAATGTGTCGGATGACGCTTTGAGGTTGCGGGTGTTCAAGTACTCCTTAGTGGGAGAGGCAAGGAAGTGTCTTCTCAACTTACCTCCTCACACCATCACTACATGGCCTGAGCTTGTCCGAGCCTTTTTGTCAAAGTGGTTCCCCGATAGCAAGAAATCTGAGCTTAGAGATAAAATATTCTTCTTCAAGCAAATGCCGGGGGAACACTTACATGAAGCATGGGACCGTTTCAAGCTGTATCTTGTGAGATCACCGAAACATGGGTTCTCGGAAAACATTTTGATGGAGAAATTTTACATGGGTTTGGACCCACTCTCCCAGTCAATTGCAAAGAATGCCGCGGATGGATCTTTCATGGATAAGTCATTTGCTAGGATTACTCAAGTTTTAGACAAGATGGCTAAGCACAATCAAGCGTGGCATTCGGAAGATACGAGTGGGGGAATTTCTTATGGCACTCCTTCTCTTACGAACATGATAAAAGAGAATCAAGAAAGAGACCAAGTGATTACAGGTCTGGCCACTAATGTTGATGTATTGACAAAGCTGCTCAAGGAAAATCAAACGAAGAAAGTGCATATGGTGGAAGACATGCAATCAATGGGTAATCAAGAGTGGGGAGAAGCAAACTATGTTCAAAACTATCAAGGTGGTTACCGCCAACAAAATAATTGGAGGCCAAACCCGTAAGGGCAAGGCCAACAAAATTGGCTCAATGATCAAGGTGGCCAAGGATCTTGGAACAACAACAACAACTATTCCAATAGAAGCTCCAATCCTTATTTACCACCGTGAGGGCAATATTCCAACTCTTCACAATACAAGGAGGGGTCATCAAGTGAATCAAAAATGGAAGGGATGCTAGAGCGGATTTTGCAAAATCAAGAGAAAAACGATGCAACAATGAGGAATATGTCCGAGGTGGTGGGTTCACACACCGCTTCGATTCAAAAACTTGAATTGAAAATGAGAGATCTATCAAGAGAGAAAACTCCCAATAAAAAAGGCACACTTCCAAGTGACACGGTGGTCAACACAAAAAGCGGCCCAGGGGGGTCGACATCTTATTACATGGCCATCACAATGAGAAGTGGTAAGGTGCTTCAAGACGAGAGTGACAAAGTGATTGATGTTGAGAACATTGATCAAGGAGAGGAAGCACGGAGTGAGTTGCCGGTAGTAGTGGAGGTTGAGGAAACCCCCCTAGAGGATGAGATTCAAAGAGAAAACGAAAAGGAAAAGACCTAAAACGGGCAAATAGGAAGCGAAAAAGCAAAGAACCTAAATTTCAGCAGTTGAGTGGAAATTACATCTTCAATACCTACATCAAATAATCTGGTATGTCCTTCTCGCCCCTCTTCTCCAATCTCCATTTTTGTTTTATTTTGTTTTGATTCATGAATTCTGTAATGTTGTCATGTCTGTTTCTCTGTTGTGCTGTGGTGAAATCGTAAATGGGAGGGGGAAGGGTAGAAATTTTGACTGATAATTAGGCCTGGGAGGTTGAAAATCTTGCAATCCGCCATAGTTAGGGCTAGACTGATGTAATTGAAGGATCTGCGGGTCGCATTTCTAAAATGCGGACCGCATTTGTGTCGCAAATCCATCCCTAGGCCCATTGGAAACAAAGACTTATGCGACGCATAGTCAAAATGCGGTTCGCAAGTGCGTCGCACCCTTACACAATATGCTTCCCCAACCCACCTCCCAGTTTGCGACCTGTCTGCGATCGCACAATCACCTTTACGGTGAGTTATGCGATCGCATATTTATTTCCATTTTGCCCATCCACTTCTGCGATGCATATGCGAACCGCATAATGGTTATGAAATCGCATATGCCATCGCATTAGTGCTCTTTGTTTAACTATGTTTGCTTATGTGACAGGTTTGCGATCCTCATTGTGGTAATGCGATCGCATACCTCGTCGCATAAGTCAAAATTTCTGTCCTTTTTGTTCATCTTTTCGTAACTCTGTCTTTACATTTATTATACATTGGGGACAATGCATGCTTTTTTATTGGGGGTGGTGGTTGTACGTATTTTTGTGACAACTTGGACAATATAGTACTTGTAATTTTGTTATATGTATGAATGGTTTTTGTTTTCGTTTTTTTTATGTACTATCTCCAAGTTGTCAGTAAACCAATGTACATATTTCGGTTGTGATATTAATATATTTCATTACCGCTAACTCTTGTTTTAATTTTATAATAAAATAAAAAATAAAAAAAAGAAATCTAAAACAAGTTGCTAGTTTATGTCGAGTTTTTTTTTCTCCTTAGTTGTTAATAATGAATTCCCTTTGGTTTTTCTTCGCCGGGTTCTTTTCCAAGGGTGGAATAGTAGAACCATGGCACTAGGACGAAACGTATTGACCGGTTTAGTGTAAGTGTCTAGTCTCAAGCATGTATATTTGTAAATAATCCATACCCTTCCTAAAAAAAAAGTCAACTCTGTGAACTTGAGGCTCGCCTTTTGACTCTATGTGTACTTAGAATTATACATGTAAATAATGAAAGTTTTGAGTCGGCAAGCCCTGACTCTTGAGCTAAAACGATGTTGAACTAAACAGTCATGTGCCATGTGTGATTAGATGTTTGTATCAATAATTCTTGTGTTTACTTCTGTCAGCTAGAACTTGCCCAGTTGGTTTTCCGATGCTAATAATTACATTGAGTTGGAGAAATGACCGTAGGCATTCTTTGTGATATTGAGAAACCCAGTGAACTTTTCAAGCTACCAAATGTTTGCATGAATACCACTAGTTTCCCATTTGAGCCTTTAGCCTTTTTGTTGGACACCTCATTACAAGCCTTCCCCGTTTTGAAAAGCAACCCCCTCTTTTGAACCCGTCCCTCCTTGAATATTGTAAATGAGGCGAAAAACCTAAGTTTGGGCTTTGATGAAAGAATTAGA
Organism: Nicotiana knightiana; assembly: GCA_005239525.1. NCBI lineage: Eukaryota > Viridiplantae > Streptophyta > Magnoliopsida > Solanales > Solanaceae > Nicotiana > Nicotiana knightiana. Next base: position 19,421 of record ML406346.1, read on the forward strand.
GATTGGCTAGGTTGTATATTGAGTGTAGAGAATATATCTCAAAAGATTCAAATGAAAATTGTTCAAGCTCCAAAAACAAAGAGAGATACAAAAAAAAAAAAAAAAAAAAAAAAAAAAAA
>ML406347.1:0-20329 GCA_005239525.1 Nicotiana knightiana
TGGTAGACCCAGTCGCTCAAATAGGGGAAGAGGCTCCCTTATATGACTGGGCACAACCCACAGGTGAGAATTTGGCCACAACGATACTGATTCCTCAAATACAGGCTGAGTCCTTCCAGATAACAAATAATATGATGCACTTATTGCAGAACAAGGGACTATAGGGTCATACATCGAAGAACCCCAACAACATTTGAAAACCTTCCTGTCAATTTGCAAAACACAGAGGGAGCCAAACGTCACTCAGGTGGCAATAAAACTGTTGTTGTTTCAATTCTCAGTTACTGGCGCTGCCCAAACTTGGCTAAACTCACTCCCCATCAATTCCATTACCACATGGGAGGAGTTAGTCAAACAGTTCGTGAACAAGTTTCATCCACCCAACAAGACTGCTCAACAAATTGATGAAATCTTGAGCTTCAGACAGAAACCAGTTGAAACACTACAAGAGACATGGGAACGATTTAAGGGGATGCTGGTTATCTGTCCACATCATGGTATTCCAGAGCAAATGTTGGGGCAGCATTTTTGTATGGGTTTGGCTGATACTGTTAAAACAAATGTTGATGTTTGTTCTAGTGGAGCATTCTTGAGCAAAACGTGGAGAGAAAGTCAATTCTTACTTGATAAAATGGCACGGAATTCAGGATGGGCAACAAGGAATGCACCCATTCCTCCTATAGTTCACTCAGTTCCATTCGAACCATCTAATTCGATTACAGAGAACGTGCCCACCTTGATAACATAGATGAGTATACTTACTAAGAAGGTAGAAGAATCAGGACAAAAGCAGCAGGTACACATCGTAGACACAACCAATGGGGGCTTATGCACATCTTGCATTAGTCAACCACTTNTAGGGGACAAACATGTAATGCAACACCGTATCAGAGGCCACAAGGGTATAACCATCAGAATCAACAACAAGCATATTACCCTCCTCAACATCAACAGGGGGGAAAGCAAGAAGATGGGTTTTCCAGGTTAGAAGCTATGATGGAGCAGGTTATTGGGTCAAATGCCAAAATCAGTGAGAGAGTAGATATACATAATGCAGCTATTAAAAATATTGAAGTACAGTTGGGCCAGATATCTATGGAGGTGAACAATCGTCCTCCTGGAACTTTACCTGCAGATACTAAGGTAAATCATATGGACCAGGGCGCAAGGCAGCTGATGGCAGTGACTCTCCACAGTGGAAGAGACTTAAACTTAGAACTGGAGAGAGATCGTGAAAGCAAATAGGCCGAGACACTGGTACCCATGCCGATTGAACTTGATGATTCAACAAATTTGACCAAGGTAACAGTGCAACCTACTAAAGGAGAACCCAGCGCACAGAGTGAGACTGAAAAAGAAGTGGAGATAGCCCAGAAGCTGGTAGTTGAGGTGGTGGCTGAGACAGAAAAGTCCCAAATCACTAGGAAAAAGAGACCGCCAGCTCCATTCCCTCAGAGGCTGGCCAAATGCCAAAAGGATGAACAGTATAAGAAGTTCTTGGACATGCTAAAACAAATACAAGTAAATATCCCATTGATTGATGCGTTGAAGGAAATGCCTGGTTACGTTAAAATGATGAAGGACTTGATGTCCAAAAAAGTTGACTTCCAAGATCTGGCTACTATCACCCTTACTCAGACTTGTATTGCGGTGGTGACGCGCCCTATTGCTGAAAAGTTGTCTGACCCAGGGAGTTTTACCATTCCTTGTACCATTGGCAACTTAGCTTTCACCAAAGCTCTATGTGACTTGGGGGCCAGCATTAATTTGATGCCGTTGGCCATATAAAAAAGACTAGGTATTGGTAGAGCCAGGCCCACCTCCATGCTGCTGCAACTTGCTGATAGGACGGTAAAGAGACCGTCGGGTATTCTGGATGATGTATTGGTGCAAGTGGGGAAGTTTGTATTTCCTGCTGATTTTCTGATATTAGACTGCAAAGTTGATGAGGAAATTCCCATAATCTTGGGAAGGCCATTTTTGGCCACAGGCAGAGCTCTTATCGATTGTGAGACTGGTGAACTTAAGATGAGGCTCAATGATGAAGAAATCACTTTCAAACATTCATCAGAAGTCTCTTATTGATGTTGTGAATGTGATCTCACAAAAAGATGATGCATCCCTGACTGTTGGGGACCCTTTGGATGAATGTTTGATGAATTTAGATGATATGAACGGTGAAGAACTGGCAGATTGGGTGTTAGCACTTGAGGAAAAAGGGGTATGGCCAAAGGCTCTCGAGTTTGAGTCACTATACGTAGAGGAAAGAGAGAACCCGCCGTCCAAGCCATCTATTGAAGAACCACCCAGGTTGGAACTGAAACCATAGGATGATGATGTGGTAGAAAAGATACTAGATTTAACCAAGGACATCGATGATACATACTTTGTTGAATCTAGTGTCATTATTGTTGAGGATGTTGGTACACACACCAACCATTTTTTCACATTGTGCTGGGATGATGATATGCAAATAGAGTTATCCGAACCACCTGATGAGTTGAGGGATAAAGAACAAGATGCCTACATTCTGGAGTTCTTCTTGCCAGAAAGTAAGGAGTACACATTTCGTCGAAAGGCTAAGAAGCGCAGATTACTACATTGTTTTATTGGGCCAGGAAGATTTGTTTCACCACCCCAGGAGCATGATCATAGAGTAGATTCAAAACTTGGGATCCAATTCATAAGCTCAAAGTGGAGGCATAAAGTGATTCAAGCGGATGCTCGAAGTAGCAGGGGAAGCAAAACTAATGGAAAGGATGGCGAAGCTACTTGGATCAGGGAGTTTCTTGCACCTTACTTTTATTTCTTGTTTTGTCTATATGTGATGCACTGAGGACACTGCATGATTTAAGTGTGGGGTGTTGTACATATTTGTTGTGATTTGTTTTGTTTAGTGTGCTTTCTTGTTAGTAGTTTTAGCTTTTATTGTTAGTAAGTTTTTCTTTTAGGTAGAACAAAACAGAAAAAAAAATATTTAAAAAAAAAAGGACTCTTCCTGACGATGGATCTCCTAGACAGTTCTCTTGAGGGAAGTAAGTCTAACGAAAATACAAAAAAAAAAGAGTTTTTGTTTTAGGTAGTGTAGTAATTCCCCCTTGGTTTTTCTTTGAATCACGCTTATTTTCCAAGGGTTTTAATTGAACCGGGTGTTTTCCTGACGATAGATCTCCTAGACAGTTCTCTTGAGGGAAGTAAATCTAACGAAAAAACAAAAAAACGAGTTTTTGTTTTAGGTAGTGTAGTAATTCCCCCTTGGTTTTTCTTTGGACCACGGTTCTATTCCAAGGGTTTTAATTGAACCGGGTGTAGGTAGCTTTTAATTTTTAAGAGTAGGAATCACATGGTTAAGGGCTTAATAGTATCAATATCTCGAAACGTGCTAATACCTTGAGAATAGTCAGTACTTTGGTTGTGACGCTTAGGCTCAATTCTTTGACTCCACGATAAATACCTTAAATCAGGAATTCTTAAGATTTGCTTAACTGCTTTGACTGGAGTGTCGTGATAGATCCAATCCTGAGTGAGTTATGTGCCAAGTGTGTGTGAGGTTTGTATGTTATTCTGTGCATTGCATTTGATGTCTAGAACTTGCCCCGTGTGTGTGCAAAGCGAAATAGAAGTTTTGTTCAGTCTTGGAAGTGATATAGGCATTTCTTTGTTGAGCCAGCTATATATATTTTACCCACCTAATTGTTATGTATCGTAGTTAACCCCGTTGAGCCTATAATCCTGTTTCTTTGGCAACCACATTACAAGCCATACCCCTTTGTTTGAAACAATCATATATTTGAACCTTGTCACCTCTCGTAAGCACTGAAAAAGTGATGAAATATGGAAAAGTTAAAGTGTGGGGTGGTAGGTTGGTTTTTGAGGGGAATAATTGAAATACGGAAAAAGGTGCACTGTTTGAAAAAGTAAGAGTCACTTGAGAAAAAGAAAAAAAAAAATATAGAAAATAAATAGTTGTATTGTTGTGAAAGAAAAATATATGTGGTGACTCTTGATGTAATTGTGCTTAAAGAAGTATAGGGTAGTAATATTGATATGAAGGTGGAGTTGGTTTAATATAAGTGTGAGGTTGAAAAGCTAAAGTATGTGTATTAAAGTGCTTAGGGAGGTGTTGCCATTCTTATATCTAAATGTATCTTACCCGTCCCGCAGCCTACATTACAACCAAATAAAGTCCTACTTGATCCTAGACTGAATGAGCTCGATTAGAAGAGTAGTACACTACGGGCAAGCCTATGGTGCATCTTTTGTGGCATATGACTATTATTTTTGAGAGCGAGTGAATTCTTTCTATCTTGAGTTCCTAAGTGTTCTTAAATTTTATTATGTGAGGAACTAGCTCTTTGATTTGGTGAGGGCACATGATTCATAAAGGGAAGGTAATGTTGTTGACCTCTATGTTAGAGTGGTGAGTGGATTGTGAATAAAGCATTGTATTTGTGAGTCGATTATTGAGGCGAGGATGCCACACCTTTGTGCTTAAACTGTTTTAAAAACTCTTGGTATAACGTGTTAAGGGATGTGTTTAATAAGTGGTGTACATGAGTGTAGTTTGATTGCTCGAGGACGAGCAAATGATTAAGTGTGGGGTATTGATGCGTGGATAGAATTCATGGTTTAACAAGTTATATGCCTTACATTTTATGTGCGTTAATGATAAAAATACACTTTTTATGTGCATAATGGAGTTTATTTCATGTATAGGTGCATTGGAGATGGAAACCGATCTAAATGGATGCATGAACGTCGAAAATACGATCAAAAGTTGAAAAGGAAACACTCGGGCGTTAGCCGGGCGTTTGACCCCTAAAGCCAGGCTGTCCATTACGTTAGTGGGGCGTTTGGCCCCTAAAGCCAGGCTGACCCTGGCGTTAGGGGGGCGTTTGGGCCCTAACGCCAGGCCTGCCCTGGCTTTAAGGGGGCGTTTGAGCCCAAATGCCTGGGTCCTGATGTCCAGTCAATTCCGAGTTTTGAAGAGTTTAAGTGTTTCCCGGTTGGAATATAAGTCTCCTACATGTTTAGGGTTTGTCCTAAACATATAAATAGACCCCAAAACATAACTTGAAGGGATTCGAAAGAGGAGGAAGCCATTGAAGTGAAGAAAAACTTGTGGATTACTACTCAGTGAAGCAAACATTGATTTTTATAGCTTTTATTTATNAAAACTATATGAAGTATCAGAGAAGTAAGTTCACCAACTGGGGAAACTATAACTTTAGACCTTTATCATAATTGTTTACAACACATTGTTAGTAATTGTTAGTTATTATTATTGTCAGTAGAAGTAGTAAAACATCACCAATTTCTATTAAAAAGTCTTGAGAGAATTGATTGAGTAAAAGTTTTGTATTCTAAAGACTTGATTGATACGTAAATTCTCTGTGGGATCCACTCTGGGCATAATACCCCAGATTATATTTGCAACGCCCATTTAGTCTTTTATTAGACATAGTTGAGCGTGATCAGGGTTTAATTCTGCAAATTAGTCGAGGGAATCTCGACTGTAATTGAAATCACAGGGAATCATGCATAATCAAAGAAAGTATCACACAATCAAGGGAAGCAATTCGAAAAATCAGTACAGACCATACAAAATCATAGGTTCGAAGAAAACATCACAGTGTCAGTAGAGGATATCAGGAACCCTAACCATGAATTAAAGTAAGAAACTTAGAGCACATAGAGAGCTTAGAAGAAGTATACAGATTGGCTAAACATAGCAAACAAGACGGACGAAAAAACCTAACAATTAGGGATTTTCCGTAAGAATCTTTGAATCAAAACGTATTAACAAAGAAAAACATAGAATAACATTAAAGCAGAAGTAAAGGAAAATCGATTTTGAAAGGGGTTTGTGAAACCCTAGTTTTAAAATTTGAAAGATCGTTTAAAGATGAAAGTTTTTTGGGGAAAACATAGAAAAGCTTTGGAATACTATAGATCTAAAGTAGATCTAGAATAAATCGAAAGACATAGGGTTAGGGTTTCGTGGAACCTAGAGAGGTAAGAAGAACCTCAAAGACGGCCCGGCCTCAGCCGGAACAGGTTGTAAACTTACTCAAATGACCGGGGAGGCCGGAAAGTGGCATGGGACCATGGGAGATGAGTTGGACCGCTCCAGGTTCGCCTGAGATCCCCAGAGCATCACTGGACTGGTGCAAAGTGGAAAAATATCCATGAGACGATGAGGAGCCATAGTTTCTGGTGAGAGAACCAGTCGGAGAAGATGACCGGACTCCATCTGAGAAGAGACGCCAAATGAGGCTTTTAGAGAGAACTAAGAGCATAACAGAGAGAGATAGAGATAGAGTGAGTGTTGAGAGAATGAGGGGTCGGATGGGGGTAGTGATTAGGTTTAATTATGGTAACCCTGATCTGGACCGTTGATCGCATCTGATCAACGCTTCAGATCAAGTGTGGGTTGGGCCGGATTATTTGTGGGCTTTGGGCTTGGTTGGTTAAGGGGTTTTGGGTCAGGTGAGTTGGGTTTAAAACTCGTTATAATTTAAATATAAATGGGCTAAACGTTAAATACCCAATTAAATAAGATAATTAATTAATAAAATAGCTAGTAATTGTGTAAAAAATAAATTGAGACCAAATAAACAAAATTAAGGCGATTGACTAAGATATAAAATTATAAATGATCTTCACTGATTTTAAAATTGTATAAATGCACATTTGTGCTATAATTACAAAAATTGCTGAAATTAACTAAATGATGCCAATATTGGCTAACTTGTGAAATAATAAAATCCTAAGGGACTTAAGTAGGATATAAATAACATGTTGATCAAGAAAATGATTTGAAATTATATCATTTATGAATAATTATGGAATATAAAGTATTAAATGAAAGGAAAATAATTTGATGAAAATACGAAAAACGGTGAGAAAATACTAGTTACTGTAAGGAGTGATCTTGAAAGTATATATACAAGTTTGAAAATAATTTGAGGGAAAATTGGGTATCAACAGCAAGGTACGCAATTTTCTATTTATTATGTAAGTCGAACCTTAGGAGAAGCAGAAAATAGGTATCCACACTTAGAGAATTTGGCACTTGCACTGATAAGCACTTCTAGAAAATTAAAGCCATATTTTCAATGCCACCCCATATGTATTAACCACTTACTGAATCCATAACATTTTACACAAACCCGAACTATCGGTTCGATTGGCCAAATGGGACGTCAAACCCAGCGGGTACGATATCGAATATCAACCCTGAACGACCATCAAGTCTCAAATTTTAGCGGACTTTGTTGCTGATTTCGCACCAATCCTCGTACCTGAAGTTGAGAAGGAACTCTTAATGAAATCAGGTACATCATCGGGGGTATGGACCATCTTCACAGACGGTGCTTCGAATGTGAAGGGGTCCGGGCTAGGCATTGTATTGAAGCCGCCCACGAGTAATATTATTAGGCAACCCATCAAAACTTCTAGATTTACTAACAACGAGGCCGAGTATGAGGCCATGATTGCAGGTCTCGAGCTAGCTAAAAGCTTGGGAGCAGAAGTCGTCGAAGCTAATTGCAACTCTTTACTGGTGGTGAACCTGGTAAACAAAACCTTCGAAGTTCGAGATGATAGGATGCAAAGGTATTTGGACAAGTTGCAGGTAACTGTGCACTATTTCAAGGAATGGACACTGCAACACGTACCTCGGGAACAAAACAGTGAGGCCAATGCACTTGCAAATTTAGGGTCATCGGTCTAAGAAGACGAGATCATCTCCGGGACTGTTTTTCAACTCTCGAGATCCGTTATCGAGGAAAGAAATGCCGAGATAATTTCTACAAGATTAACCTGGGACTGGAGGAATAAATACATCGAGTACTTGAAGAATGGAAAGCTCCCATCGGACCCTAAGAATCGAGGGCCCTACAAGGAGACACTGGTTATGTTCTACGAGAATCCCATGAAGGAACTTGTGGGAACCATTCCAACGCCGAGTCACTAGTTCACAAAGTCATTAGAGCAGGATACTACTAGGATAGCATAGAAAAAATATTCTAAGGAGTTTGTTCGAGAATTCCATAAATGTCAAAGGTTTGCAGCGATGATCCACCAGCCCGGAGAACAACTTCACTCGGTCCTATCCCCATGGCCATACCTGAGATGGGGGATGGACATCGTCGGCTCTCTGCCATCGGCCCCAGGTAAAGCTAAGTTCATTTGGTTTATGATTGACTAATTCTCTAAATGGGTTGAAGCACATGCTTTCAAGAAGGTCAGAGAGAACGAGGTTATAGCTTTCATCTGGGATCACAACTCATGTCGATTTAGGATACCCACAGAAATAGTATGCGACAATGGTAAACAATTTGTTGGCAGCAAAGTAACAATATTACTTGAAGATAATAAAATAAAAATGATATTGTCAACACCATATCATCATAGTGGTAACGGACAAGCCAAATCGACGAACAAAACTATCATCCAAAACCTGAAGAAAAGGTTGAACGAAGCTAAAGGGAAATGGAGAGAAATTCTACTCGAAGTTCTTTGGGCATATCTAACAACATCGAAGTCCAGAACAGGAGCGACTCCCTTTTCCTTAGTATATGGCTCTGAAGCCTTGATTCCAGTGAAAGTCGGAGAAGCCAATTCTAGGTTGTGACATACAATAGAAGAGTCAAACCCCGAGGCTATGAATACTAGCCTCGAATTGTTAAATGAAAAACGAGAAGCTGCACTCGTTCGAATGGCTGCACAAAAGCAACGAATCGAAAGGTACTATAATAGAAGAACCAACCTTAGCCACTTCAAAGTCGGGTAATTACTCCTAAGGAAAGTTACCATCAACACACGAGACCCTAATGAAGGGAAGCTCGGCCCAAATTGGGAAGGAACCTACCAAGTCCTCGATATAGTTAGAAAAGGGTCTTATAAACTCGGAACAATGAACGGCGAACCACTGCCAAACAACTGGAACGTATCACTTCTCAAACGATATTATTGTTAAGGTATGACTTTCTCCCTTCTTCCACTTATATATATATTCCACGCTAACTCATTTCAGGAGTTCGACCAAAGACATTCAGACCTTAGGTTTTAAAGTAGCGTTTCACTCTTTTTCCCTTAGATCGGTTTTAATCCCAAATAGGTTTTTCCGGTAAGGTTTTTAACGAGGCAACAATTTTGTGCTACCTGAGGATGATTCAACAGTATCCATGGCTTCTTTGCAATCTACCTCGAATACTGGGGGGGCATCACCCTCGGGTATTATATATTCGAGAAAAGTACCTCGTGTCAAAGGGCCTCAATAGGGAAACATTGTAATGGGACAAACGGTCGAATGAACCGTGTCCATATATAGGCATCCTCGATATATAGGCCAAGGCCACCATTTTCGGAGACTAACATTCCGTACAAATTCGAAATGTTCTCAGGAAATAAGCCCAAGAGGCCTACCCAAAGGCTATGGCCAAATTAAGGCTACGACCAAAATAACGCGGCTCGGAGACGTCCGAATTCCGCCATAAATAATAGGCCTTCAAATTCTTTAAAAAACCTGTTAAAAAAGGCTACCCTCAACAAAAAATCAAAAGGGGACTCGATAAAATCAGCCCTCGAAAAACTAAAAAGGCTTTGATAAAATTAGCCCTCGAAAAACAAAAAAGGCTTCGATAATATCAACCCTTGAAAATACCTTAAGAGGTATCAAACTATCGTAACATAAACGTGATAAGTCACAAAAAGCAAAGGGTTTTCAATCATCGGACCCTGAAAAAACCCAATGGGTAAAAAATACATAATAAGGCATAAAGAAATTTTTACTAAGTTTTTAAGCTGAAAGGGGGAAATAATAGCCATATTTTAGATGCCATGTATCAGACTAATCTAAAGAGCCTAAGGGAAATTACATTTAGAGTTTGGGACCTTGTTCTCACTCAATTCGGACCTAAGGGTTCCACTATTCCGAGCTCGAATGAAGTCGACTTGGATATTGCTCGAAGATTCATCATAAAACCTTAAGGGGTATATTACTGTAAGTTTGAAACATGCCCATTATTTGATAAAAAACCTAAGGGTTTGTTTTATTTTAAGTTCAAAATTTACTCGAAGTTAAAAATAATGCAGTTATGGCCTCAATCAAGCCATCTGTGATAAAATGTCGAACATATTACTGAGCTCGAGGACTTACCCTCGCTTAACTAAAAAACCCAAGGGTTTGATCTACTTTGAGTTCGAGCTAATGCTCACTCGATTAGTGAAGTTACATCAACAAAAATTTTCACAAGGCAAAAGCATAGGACATATTTGAACATAAAAACTATGAAGGCATTCGAAAAGAACTTTTCTTTTATATATTGAAGGATATGTACACGAGACCGATCAAGTTCTTACAAAAAGAAAAGAAAAAAGAAGCTAAGTCCTTACTACGGTCGGGGCTTATATCGCCTTCGAGAGAAGCTTCACCGGGAGCATCTTCTCCTTCTAGCCTTCGGCTTCGAGCACCTTGGCTTGGGCTATCTCGTCGGAAAGGTCAAAACCTAGAGCATGGATTTCCTCGAGGGTTTCCCTTCATGATTGGCATTTTTCCAAGTTGTTGTTCCATTGCTCCCGATCGGAAGCCTCCCTTAGCTGTTTTTGAGCAGCCTCAGCATCGGCTGGATACATGGCAATGGACTTATCTGCCATGACCTTTGTCTTCTCGATCTCCATCCTAAGCAACCTAGCTTCAAGCTCCTCGATCCTCTTGTCCTGGGCCGAGATTTTCTCTTTAATGCTCTGAAGTTGAACCTCGGACGATGATAGTTTGGCCGAGGAGGTCTCTTTTTCTGCAGCCAGGCGGTCCATGTTCTCTTTCCACCAATAGAAATCGACCTTGACCGGATCGACCTCTCCTCGAAGCAGCTCGATCCTTTCTACCTTCTGCTGCAGCTGAGATTGTGAAGTGTTAACCTCCACAGATGGGTTGAACCCATACTTTGTTAGAAGGATGGTTACCTTCTTTCTAGTTCGGCCTCCTCTTCACGATCTTTGGCCAGATACACTTGAAGGTTCTTTATGGCTTCATCCTTTTGGCCATAAAGTAACTTCAGAGCGTTCTCTCCTCCGAGACCTTCTGGAGTTTGGTGTCACACTGGCTAAGGTCAGCTTGAAACATAGCAGAGGCCTATACAAGAAAGAAAATACGAGTCAGATTTGGAGAACAAAGAAGAAAAGAATTGCAATAGCTGATACTTACCCGAGAAAGGAGAGGTTGGGCCCTTCCAAAAGAATCGAAGCATCACTGATGTCGGAGGCATCACCGGCCCTAGTAAAGCAATCCCGTAAGGGATAACCTACACTAGAGCCTCCGCCAATATCGGGGTCTTCCACTCCTGAACCTCCCTTAGTGCCTCCTCAAAAAAAGTTGGAAGAGAAGGCAAGTGACCCGCTGTCATGGCCCCGAGCGACTTGCTCGGGGCGCTCTGATCGATCTTCGAGGTCTCATAACCAGCCGCGTCTGGTGTTGTTGCAGATGACCGAGAAATGATCTCGACCTCTGGAGATTCGGGGTCCACACCCGAATTCTTTTTTGAAGCATCCTCGACACAAGGCTTGTTTGCAGCATCCGCCTTCGGCTCGGAAGGTGTAGCGACCTCGACAGTTTTCCTAGGTCGGACCATCAATGATGAGGCATTTTCCTCTTCTTTTTCTTCTTCTTCTCTCAGGCTTTGGACCGACTCCACCGTGAGAGAGATTACTTTCTGCCTCACCCTTCGAGTCTTGGGCCTGGGGTCCTCGAACTACGAGGCACCTTTCCTCTTCTTGTCCTTTTCCGGCTTTGAAATCGAGGACTTGCTATCTTCTTTGCCACTCGAGGGCCTCAAAATGGCATCCTTGGTTAGGCCCGCGTGAAAGAAAATTAGTGATGAACAAAGTACGAAATTACTTCAGAGTGTGAGAAAGGAGATCCTTACCGTGGTTCTTGGCCTCCCATTTTCCACTTGCCAAATCACGCCATGCGCGTTCAACATGAATGGAAGTTGAAGCTAGTTTCCGAACCCAACCTTCGAGGTCGGGAATCGCTTGAGGCATCCAAGGAATAGATGCATGTCGAAAGGAAATATTAGGCAAAATCAAAGAAGGTACAAAGAACAAAGTTTAAAAGGTCACTTACGGTCGGGGTTCCACTCCTCAGAGAACGGCATCTTCTCCTCTGGTATTATGTTGCGGGTCCTCACATGTATAAAATGACTCATCCAACCTCGATCCGTAATCTCATTGATGCTCGGGAACAAGGCCTTCGTTTCCTGGTGTTGAAGCATGATCAATCCTCAATAGATTCGAAGCCGGTACAACCGCATAAGGTGAATTAGAGTAAACTCTAGCCCCTCGACTTGCTAGAGAAGAAGTGCAACATGATTACTATGCGCCATAGGAAGGGTGGATTTGGCCGAGGGTGACTTGATATCTTTTGAAGAAGTCGAAGATCACCGAGTCGAGGGGACCCAATGTGAAGGGATAAGTGTAAGCACTTAGGAACCCCTCCACATTTGTAGTGATGCTCTCTTCGGGAGCAGGTATTTGTAGCACGACCTTGGGACCCTAGTTACAGTCACTCTTCATGGCCTCGAGATGGCTCTCTGTTATCGATCACATGTACATTAACACATGCTCGCATCGGCCCGGGACCAATGAGGGGTTTTCGACCTTGAATTCATATTTTAGAGTACATGGGCCAGGAACGTACTCATGGGGAAGCGGCTCCGCTGGTGCCTTGTCACCGGACGGTCGTGAAGAGGAGGAGGAAGCTTTCTACTTTTGTGGTACGGTCTTTGAGGTTTTCACCATAGATATAAGTAAAAAAGGGAAAAAGAAGATGAAAAACTGGTGGTTTAAGTGTTAACAAAGGTGGCTCTACAGGCAGCGAAAGGGGGGAGATGAAGAAAGTTAGAAGACTTCGAGCAAAAGTAAAGTTTGATTCAATGAAGGAGCGGGTACTTATAGGCTATCGACGACGGTTCGGTGGCGCTAGTGGCCGACCACTAACTGACAAGCATTAATGTTTAGGGGAACTAGACCGACGGGAAGTTTTGGTCACATCTGCCACTGACGTCATAAGGTTGACGTCATGATCGAGGTGTCAGAAAATCGAGGATCAAATCGTTTCTTATCGTTTTACTCTAAGAAATGCGGGGACTATCTGTGTACGGTTCAAATAGGGCTTGTCTGATTTTATAGGCACGAGGAATCACCTCGAGAGTAATCTCGTAATGGACCCGGTTCAAACTCGAAAACGGAGTATGGAGCGTGAAGATAGAAGTGCTCGTTGAAGGTCGAGAGCGGGCATGATCGACCTCGAGTAAGGCATAATAATAGAATGGTGAGATATTAGCAACCGACCGAGGATCTCGGCGGAAATCTCGGAACAGATCGAATAAAGTGGCTATTGACGCCAATTGTGGGATTTATTTCCGTTATTAGAATTGCACCTTATTTAGGATTCCTCTGTTATATAAAGAGGGATCGTATTCATTTATAAAGGCATCGTCATTATTCACTGATAAAGAATATATACGCTGCTCTCTAATTTACTTATTATCCATTATTGTTCATTACTGTTCATTATTGTTCGTTATTATTCTTGTTATCCAACCTCGACACCATCTTGAATCGAGGTCGAAAACACTGCTCGAGCATTGGTTTGATTCACTTTACTGATCAATTTATTCATTTAGTTCATTATTTATCAATTGGTGTTGAATTAGGTCACGTATCCTTAAAACTGCAATACAAGTATAATTGTTACTTGAATTTTAGGGTAAGCAAATTGCTCTATAAGTAACGAGTTTAATGTTTTAAGGTTGATGCTAATTATTTTGGTCTAACTAATTCTTCTACGCTATATTGAGAGGTGCGATGACATACACGTATTTTCTTTCTAGTGTAATATTATAGAATCAGATCGTGTGAACACGTGTACGCTTGTAGTTCATATTGAGAGGTCTAACCCAATTTTGCCCTCATATTTTTCAAATAGTATGTATAGTTTGAAAATATCATTCTGCATCATTATTTAATTTACAATATTAATACAAGTATTTTTTATTATTTTTCATAATTTTTAGAACTTTAAAATCGACTTTCTTGCATTTAAATTACTTGAATATTTATTAATTTCTTCTTTACATTATTTTGTGCTGACTTAATCATAAAAATTTATTATTTATATCTATATATGTGCTTCATAATATTTTTGCTTTGTTTTATATAATTACATTGCTTTTTTGAACTATTTATGCCTTTTTGCAATAATAGCTTATACTTTACAATTAATATCATTTATCATTTTATTCAGGGTCAAAATATTTTTCTATGATCTTTAGCTTTTATTTTAAAATATTAAGTTGAATAAATAGTATTTTTATATTTATTTAACTTTTTTTATAAAATTACTTTTTTTAATTTCTTGTATTTTAAATCTTGCCCAAAGCATGCCAAATTTCGGACCCAATTCACCAACCCACACCCTAAACTCCAGCCGAATAATCCTTAGCCCAATACAAGTGACCCACTAACCCATACCCATCCACTAACTTGATCCGCCTCTCATTAAATTCTGGTCGTTGATCTTGGGAGAACAATGACCCATATGCCATCTCCCTCTTCTAATTAACCTCACCCCAAACCCTAGCCTCATTTTACTCGGTCGACCGCCTCTACACGCTCTCAAACCCTCTCCTCACTTCACAAACCCTATCCGCTTCCCCAAAACTTTTTCGAATCTGATCAAATCATGAATTCCTTATGTGATTATCTTACCTTTTATGCATTACCTCATTGCTACATACAGGATGATGGTGTTACTTAGTATTTGCCTCGCTTTCGGCAAATACCAGTCTCCGAATCAAGGGAAATCGACTTCACCCTTAGATATATGGACGATATGTCGTCTATATGCATCATGGAAAAGTCACATGGGTCTGATTTACCAAGACCTTCAACCACTCTTTGATTCTGGTCAAGCTACGGTTTTCGTTGATTTTTTATTTCCTAATTTGGTTCCTAAACTATTATGCATGCTCTTATTTCCTTATTTTGTGTTTGATTGGTTATATTTCCTTATTTTCTTGTTCAATTTATACTGCTATATAAGACCCTCCCCTAATCCCCTTCAACAAGACCTAATTTTGACTATTATTACTCTCACTATTCTATTCTCTCACTCGTTCACTTCTTCTTAGACACTTGAATATTTTCTGGAATCGCCTTAATCTCACATATTCAATACTATCCTGAAATTGAGCTCTTGGTCGGCTGGAAGCCAAGGCACCATATTTTGCCGACCCTCTCTAGTGCAAGCACTACTCGGGGTCTATTTCGAGGCCCCTGTGAACTCTGAAGCACTAGGCGTTTGGGGTTTTTCATCACTCACCTGCAATTGTTGTTGTTTATGAGATTTTCTTTATTCGTTTGTTTGCAACTGGTTAGTGCCCTATCATCTAGTACTTCTTTTTGTTTTTGTTATGTGTACTAGTGTTGTTTAGATTTCTCTGAGTTAATTTTGATATTATGCTACTGCATATACAATTCTGCTTGTTTTAGCACCACTCTGTAGTTTTACTAGCTTCAATCATGTGCAGGTTTTGATGTTGAGTCACATGAGGATAGCTAAGTTGATTCATGATGATTTCCTTGCTTTGCCAAAACCCTTTTGAGACTGTCCTTGCTCAAATTACTCTCTTCATGTTGAATCCTCCTATGTGTAATTTTCTATTTCTCTGCATGTTTTGCGACAATAATATCTAAGTTCTTACCTTAACATGTTAGCCTTAGTGTATGCTCATTATAAGTGTCCAGCTCGATTAATTTCTCATCTTCATGTTTAAGTGGAGATTGGTCTGTTGTTTGTCCTAACTTAGATCCTAGACCCTCTTAGGGGATCAATGCATGCCTAGAATCCATTAGAGTGTGTCTTTGCTAAGACTTGCATGTACAAATTGCCACTTCTCTAAACTGCCTGTGATTATATGAATTTTATATGCCAATACTGTTACAATTCCTAGGCAAATTTGTTGCTTTGCTTTTCGTATGCTCACTGATCATTTCAAGGGGTGAAATCCGACATATGCCTAATCTCTTCCATATTTCTTCGTGTGATGTCTACTTGCCTTAGGAATACTCATATGTTGAATGTCAAACCTTGTGTGATGGTTGGTATTTACCTGAACAGTTTACATGTTAAGCCTTGAAAATTACTTGTCCTCATCAAGCTCTTATGTTGAAGTTTCTATGTTAAGTCTATACAATCTTTCCCATGACACTGTTAGATTCCCATGTTTGAACCCATGTTTAAGGCTCCTAGGATAGTTCTGGATTGGGATGATTTCTGAAAATTCATTTGAAATAATCCTAATGCTCTTAAACTTTGTTTCTGGTGTGATAAACATGAACTGGCCTCATACGTGTCCCCAATTTGAGCATGATCTTGCTTAGAATAGTTTGTTAGTTGCAGTTTGAGACTAGTTTTGTTACTTGTGTGTCTGAACTTAACATCCCCTAGCTTAACCATTAGCTTCATTTGGGCCTGGTATGTTGGGTCTGCCTTTATTCTTGAGGTTTTCTAGGTATACTGGTTGCACTAGGAGTTTAGGCCTACTATCTGCATGAAGTCTTGAGCCTATTTGAAGATCCAGATGTACTGTTAGGTTATCCTCTATTGTATTTGGGCCTGTAATTATTTAATAGTAATCTGTAATAGCTTATAAAATTGAATAATAGGGCAATTAGTAAAAAAGAAGTTGGGATATTATAATACTTGTATGAAAGGGTAGAAACTATGTCTATAGGGTCTATGTGTTCTACTTGTTGTTTAGCGTGTTTTATTTCTATACACTAATAGACATCATACCTATAAGAGTCATGCACACACTTCACTTAACTTGTCAAACATGTTGGTTCTGATATCTGCTACACCTGTTCCACGTCTGCTATTCAACACTCTTAGAAAACATGTCTATAGGGCGTAGCAATGCAATAGTTTTTACTGACCTAGATACCATGCCTATAGGACTTCAAATAATCCGTCTATCAATTACGTTAATTATTTTGGTGCACTAATCCAGAAGATACTACGCTGCCTATGTATTATTGGAAATCAGAATCACTTAGATATCTTGCCTATAGGATTTATAACGATTCAATTTGTTCATCCATTAGCCTAAAAAATGCAGCATTGCCTGTTTAATACTGGAATCACATAGAGATCATGCCTATAGGACCAAAGGACTCTAAGCTTAAGTTCGAAATGTTCCACTACTTAAATCGAAAAATCAGTCGGCATGCTTCGTTAGTTATGTGTGGAGGCTAATATGAGCCACATTTTGCTGTTATGTGCAGTCCTATTTGTTTTGTATGCACAATTAGTTTTCATCATTTTTGAGGAACCTAAGTAAGTCTAGAACCACCCAAATAGAGGTCCAAAGCCTCCTGGACCATAGGCATGGGACGGATAGTGCACGCATAGAATACGACTTAGAATTGAATTAGAATGCTTTAGGTAAACAACTTCAACATAGTAATCATATAGCAGGAGATGATAGCTTGTGCTCGCTGAATAATATGAGAAAATCTTATCTAAAAGGAGTTGCAAAGTATTGTTTATGTTGCACGGGGTGATCCTTTAGGGTAAAAAACTTAGGACCCTCCTCCTTTATATATTTTCTATTCGTATTTAGTCGTTTAATATAGACCAATGTAGTTGCATCCTTATAATCATACTAAGATTTGTACTAATTCTCGTTGTGTTATAATGAAATTATTCGCCCTTCCTCTTTTGTTTATTTGATCATCAATCCTAATTACATAATCCACATAGTTTTAATTTCTGCCGGGGCTCACAGTTGTGGACCTCGAAGAGTGCCTAACACCTTCTCTTTGAGGTAATTTGAGCCCTTACCCGATCTTTGGTAGCGTTTACTAGTCAAACAAGAGTTATTTGCATAATAGGTGCCCTAACACACCTCAAAATCGTTAGGTGGAGACTCTTCTCTTTTAACACCCTATCCTTTCATTTAAAAGAGTTGTCACTTGTCAAAGCCCGATTTCGCGAGAAAACGGGGCTCGACAGCCTGGCAACTCTAGTAGGGAATTACACTCGGGGTCTTACCATAATGAACTTCGTTTATGTAGATTGCTTTCTTTGTTTCATGTACATCCCTTCCCCTACCAAAATTTATTTGCCATGACATGCGCATCCCTCTCTCATTTACCTTTATTTTCTGTGACCGCTCTTTATCTTATCAAAACTGCTATATCATGCTTACTTCGTTACCTGCTTTGTTACATTCTTGTGTATATTCTATGAACTAAACTGACTTCTTCCTTTTGTCTTTCCTTCCTTTTATTTCCAATATTTATTTTGCAATTGTATTGAATGTTTTCACATATTTTATCATGCAAATACTTGGCAACGTGTTATTATCTCTTCATAAAGCATGATCTACATCATACTCCACTCGTGATAATTATCAACATAGCAGTGTTTGATGAGTCTCCACGCTCTTCCAAAATTACCCTTTTTAAATTGAGAAGGCTTATTTGCAGTAGACAAGTCGATCAGCGGTGCAGTCTGTGACCACCTAATTTTTTACCATATTTTGATTTTCACTTCCTTTTTAATATTTAAAATATTTTTAAGTTTAATCTCTATATTTTAGCTTTTATTTCATCCTTTTATATTTTTTATTTGAGAAAATTAAAAATCACACAAAAAGATTCACATTTTAGAGTATTAAATTTTCTTCCAATTTGCAAAAAAAGAAAGAAAACTCACAAAAATATATTTTCCTCTTGACTTTAGTAAGTTAGTGATTTTGTATTATTTTAAATAATTCTAAATTAGAAGTAGGTAATTGTTATTTTTGATTATAAGACTAGTGTTTTTATCTTTGTCTATTTATATATTCTTTAAAGAAAAAAGAAAGAAAAAAAAGAAGAAGAGCAAATCATATGTTGACACATCATCACAAATGGACAAAATTGCATAACAAACTCACATGCTCAAGAGACATACTTTTTTGGGGCCAAAAGAAAATATTTCTACACAGTTATGGAGAATATTTTTACTCGTTCTTATCCCTCATTTTTTTTCTCTCCACGTTAAATACACGTTATAAATACACACACGAAGCACAAAAAAGGGGACTAAAAAATCGGACCTTCCCTAGAGACGAAACGCTGCGCACCCCTCCATCTTCATCTTCTCCAAAAAGACCTTTCCCCTGATTTTGGACACATAAAAAACACTAACAGAACTTCTACAACAATCAATTGCCGCCCAACCTCCATCAACCAAGAGAGCAGCCGTCGCCTTATTCTCTCCAAGATCCGGCCAGCCTCTCACCAACACCACCACCTTAACGCCTCTCCCGTTTAAAAGACCAGCCATAAACACCCAATTCCAGCTCAAACTTAACCCCAAAATCCACCTTCAACCATTCCATAAATCGCTCTTAAACAACCATAAACCACTACCTTTAGCTACCAAATTCGGCCTAAAAAACAAAGCTGAAAAATTGCTCAAAAATAATTTAAAAAACGCAACAGAACAGCCGCATAACAACATTTTCGTTCGAAATCGTCGAGATGCGTTCGTGGTTCCAGTCGGGGTTAGCGGTTCATTTTGCTATTTGGAATTGGCTCGTTGCTGAAATTAACACAATCAGATCCATTTATACTTGTCCTGATCATCTTATCTAATATTAAAGGAAGCTCTTTCAGGTTAAATTTCTTCCCTATTATCCTTGATGTCTGTGGGTGTTAATCCAAATACTAATGATGGTTGGAGTTTATTAATTTCCATAGGTTATAGTTTACGTGCTTATGCTGAGTCTATGTATGAATTTTGAGTAATTTCACTAAGGCAAAACAATTTGTTTATTGGTTTTNAGCTGAAAAACTACTCAAAAATAATTCAAAAAACACAGCAGAACAGCCCCATAACAACAACATTTTCGTTCGAAAAAGTTGAGATGCGTTTGTAGTTCTAGTCGGGGTTAGCGGTTCATTTTGCTATTTGGAATTGGCTCGTTGCTGAAATTAACACAATCAGATCCATTTATACTTGTCCTAATCATCTTATCTAATATTAAAGGAAGCTCTTTCAGGTTCAGTTTCTTCCCTATTATCCTTGATGTTTGTGGGTGTTAATCCAAATACTAATGATGGTTGGAGTTTATTAATTTCCATAGGTTATAGTTTACGTGCTTATGCTGAGTCTATGTATGAATTTTGAGTAATTTCACTAAGGCAAAACAATTTGTTTATTGGTTTTCCTTGGTAGGCTTCAAATATGAAATCCATGAGTTCTCGGTAG